>PVJL010009451.1:0-57077 GCA_004026885.1 Lyroderma lyra
TCTCTGTGAGATTTCCACCCTACCCCAGTTTTAAGTATTACAAATTTAATGTTAAAGGACAATCTGCAATAATTAAGTAGCCAATGTGGGTGCCCAGCAGTGCTGAGACCTGGCTGCTCTATTGTAACCCTTTGGAAACAAAATTTGTGCAACAGATGTCCAGATATGACTTTATTCATGAAAGAAGTTTATATGTTTTTTACAAATGCTTTTCCTACCTTATATTGAAATGACCTTTTGACAGGTATGCTGTATTTTGTGTCCAGTCAGCAAATACCATGAGGATTTTATGTGCATATCAGTAGTGCAAATCTACTGGCACAGTGTGTGTAAATGCCAGATGTGGTGAGATTTTTATCTTACAAATGTGGTTAGATAAAATAACTCCTGACAAAAACTGAAAGAAAACCATCCAAATGTTTCCACCTCATGACTGATATATGGTTTGTGTTAAATGAATAAGGCATTAAAAAGTGATTATTGAAATATGTTTTATTTCATACATGGTCTGACAATTAAGTTTGTGAACTTCCCACTGTGGGCTTATATTGGCAGCACTGTAAAAAACACCATGGTAATGTTCATAACCTTGGTAGATCAGTGTCTACAGCTGTGTGCATGTCGATACATGGTGGTGTCTTGCTTGAGTGGTGGTCATTATTGCTGTCGCATATTCTTGTGTGCTGTCATGAGAATGTTGGAACTTGAATTAGAGAAAAATATAAATATTAAATTTCTTGTTAAACTTGGCAAGAGTAGAAGTGAAATCAGGGAAATGTTAGTCCAAGTTTATGTGGATAATGCCATTAACAATATAGCAGTGTACAAATGGATTAAACACTTCGTGAGGGAAGAGAAACCATCACTGATGAAGAGAGGTCAGGACTGACAAGAACATTGCAAAAATTCGTGGAATTGTGCATCAAAATCATCGACTGACTGTGAGAAGCATAGCAGACCAAGTAAACATCGACAGAGGTAGAGAAAAATTTAAACTGAAAATCTTGGCATGAGAAAGCTGTATGCAAAAATGGTCCTGAAGGAGCTCACTGATGAATAAAAGGAAAGGACAGTCAAAGTTTGCCAAGACCTTTTGGAGAGGCAAGATGACGTTTTGGGCCACGTTATCACAAGTAATGAATCATGGGTGCACCAATATGACCCTGAATCAAAGTGTCAAAAAGTGCACAGTGGAAGTCAGCCAGTTTTTCACGAACAAAAAGGTCTGTCAGTTCAAATCTAGAGTCAAAATGATATTGCTAACCTTTTTGGATATCAGAGGGATTGTTTAACATGAATTTGTACCAACTGGCCGGCCAGTCAACCAAGTTTACTATTTGAAAGTGTTAAAGGGGAAGGGGTGGGAGAGGACGGGGGGAAGCTAAATATAAGGTGATGGAAAGAGAAGTCACATTAGGTGGTGAACTTATTATACATCAAGTCGACATTGCACTGTAGAACTGTATGCCTGAAACCTGTGTAATCCTTGCTAACAGATGTCACCCCAATAAGTCTAACAATAAAAATGAATAAAAAAAATAAATAAATAAATAAATAAAGTGTTGACAAAGCTGTATGATAAAGACAGAAACAACCTGAACTTTTCACCAACTCATGGCTCTTGCACCAGTTCACACAGCCCTGTCTGTGAGGGAGTTTTTGGCCAGTACACAAATAACTGTGTTGGAACACCCTCCCTACTTACCCAATCTGGCTCCCAATGATGTTTTTCTTTACTCAAAGATAAAGAAAATATTGAAAGGAAGACATACTGATGATATCAGGATATCAAGGGTAATATGATGACAGCTCTGATGGCCATTCCAGGAAAAGATTCCCAAAATTGCTTTAAAGGGTAGACTAGGTGCTGGCATCAGTGCATAGCTTCCCAAGGGGAGTACTTCAAAAGTAACCATAGTGATATTCAGCAGTGAGGTATGTAGCACTTTTTCTAGGATTAAGTTTGTGAACTTAACTGTCAGACTTCATATGAAAACTTTTAGTGTTAAGTAAACTGCAATAATTCTTAGGTTGTGTATAATCATATGTTAGCTCCTATTGTAATCTGGGCAGCAAAGCTTAATTCTAAGACATATCATGAAATGCCTTAGTCTGAATAGTTGGGAAAGTTTTAATTTTTTTAACTCTTTTTGGCAAAATACCAGCTTAAAAGCAATTAATGGACTGCTCAGCACAAATCCAAATGTACTATGTATTTAGAATACATTACTGATATGGTAAAACTCAATTTATAGACAATAAAATCTTCTTATTTTTAAAAATTCCCATACTGGATGCAAAAATACTTCCATGTACCAGTATTACATTTTCATAAACCCTTACATGGCTTTAGTTTGACTTTGCAGTCTTCATTCTTGGTTACTGAGACAAATAGCTGTCATTTATGAGAAAGGAAATGGCTTCTTTTCCTTCTTTCATCTTGCCTTCCTTAACTATTCAAGACACTGACTCTTCCAGACATTGTCTCATTTTGGAACAATCTGGTGTTCACAAAGAACTGTCATCATACCTACTGCTTCCTCATCACACATATCCAATTCCTTTACATAGGTCAACATCTTTGTGTATTTAAAATATCAAAATAGTAACCAAAATATATTTAAAATGTCTACTTATACATATATGAGTAGCCTACAAGTGAAAGTTGGTATAGTAAACACTAAACTGGGAGGCTTGACCTCTGTTTTCTACTCTATGCAATGACTCTAATGCTACAGGAGCACAGACTCTTCCTTGAGCTTGTTTCCTCATCTATGACATGAGGGATTGGACTTGGTTTTATCTAAAACTGATTCCTCATTGAAAGTTCCAACCCTTGTTAGCCTAACAGCTTATAGATTTATAGAAGATCATCTTTGAACAAATGCATTTGAACATTTTAAAAACATAGCTTCCTAAACTATATGAAATTTCCATATCTAAAATTATTCTCCTTGTCCCCCACCACCATAGGAATGAAAAAGTGAGGCAATCATTGGAATAAGGCTTGGGAAGGACAGTATGCTTATGGTTGAACACACAGATTCAGAAACTAAATGGCTTGGGGTTTACAGCATGAATCAGACTGGATCATCATGGTGCCAGTACATAAAATAGTGCTAATGGAGTAACACACAAGAAGGTGTGAAAACCTAGTGACCACACGGCGTTGTCCATATCAGTGTTTCCCCAAACTTTTTTCGTGTCTGAAACACATAGGAAATAATTGTATGGGAAACTGGTATAAACTGCAAGGACTCGGAGAAAAAAAATCACTATATAATTGATGAGGAAAATGCAGAGGAACTGTGGAAATATTAAATTTGTATAGAACTTTAAAATAAAATCTTACCAAATGTTTCAAGTGATAACCTCTTAAAAACTTTAATATTGTCACCAGTGAGAAACACCCCACAAATAAGTGATCATTTTTAACTTTTTCAAAACCATTCAGCAACTTACACAGCTGAAATTATACTTAAGAAATATAACTACTCCAAATGTAATAGTAAATGTATTGTTAAGGTTTCTTGTAATGTGAATTAATCTCAAGTTCCAGTAATATTTTTCATTACAAGTCTTTCAAAATAATGATGCATCTCTAATTTGTCTCCCATACATAACCCTGCCACTAGTATAGCCACCAAGAGCACAGGTCAGCCACCAACACACAAGTATCTGAGCTAGATGAAGTCAATTAGACCTGCAGGGTGTCCTCCTCCCACCTCCAGCTCCCAACCAGATACTCCTGGGGTGTTACACCTGGCTGTCCTGTCTTTTCTTTGGATACCTGGAGCGTACTTTTCTCACAACCTCATAGTCCCACCCCCATGGCCATGATGGACAGTGGAGTACTGCATCTGACAGGGGAGAATGAGCACCCGAATTTGCTCTCTGGTCAGGGCATGGTGTCAGACCCAGCTCCACTCCAGCTACTCTCCAAGAAGAGACTGAAAGCATCATGAGGCCAGCAGCCAGGGCTCCCAGCACCCCAGAATTCTGATAGCCTGGAGGGTCATCACTCTGGTACAATCTCCTAACTAACTAGGTTTGCTGGTGGTGGAGAGAAAATGGAAGGTATATTGTGAATAAATTGTCAGGACACTTGAATCAGCCTTCCTTTCTGAAAGCCCAAAAAATAAATAAATAAACAAATGAGGGCAAGATAATACCCACTTTTGACCAGAAGGAGGGAAACACTGACAGGTGGAACTTGAATTGGTATATCCACTTTAGAGACCAAGTTTGCAATACCTTCTAAGATTCAAGTTCCTGTGCCCTGTGACCCAGCAATTTCACTTCTAGATGTATTCTCTTAATACCATGTCTTCTATCTTTTTGTTCTCATTGTCTCTAAAAATCTTAAAAGGAATTTTGAAAAACCATGTACTCCTCTAAACAGTTTAAGTTAGACACATAACGCTGTTCATAATCTTCACAGATATAATAAACAGTAAGTTTAAAATGAGCTGTAAACTTAAAAAAATAACAGGATCTAAATGCCATAGTAATTCAGTACCTACTACCATCCATTCACTTCAAATATGCAATAAGCTCTTGATCACTTGGAAATTTTACATCATTCATTTTTCTCCTTAAACTCATACTTTATGTCAGCTATCAATTTATTGTCTCACCTCCGCATGCACCCCTCAATATATGCTCTCCAACAATGAAACTCTTTTAAGGAGTGCACCTCCAAAGTCTGCACCACGTTAAGTTTTCTCATCCTGAAGAACCATGGTTTAAGGAAGAGGCTCTCCTGCAGTTCCCAGGGCAGCCTGGGTATGAAGACATGGGGTGGACCTGCCCCAGCCATGGGCCCAGCCACTGACTGGTGACGTTCCAGCTTTGGCCTGACCTTCCTTCAGCCCTCTTGACATAGAAACGAGATACTGCACAGCCCACATGCTTTGAAAGCCTCCACTGGCATGGCACATGGCCTTTCACTGCCTGTCTGAGCAGCTGCATAATTCTCCTGTGATCCTGAGGACCACACACAGGGCTTGTTGCTGCCTGTCACACTCACTGGCTCTGAAGGCCTCCCCATCTCAGACACACAGACTCCCACTGAACACACCTGCCATTGGGTGCTGTTTGCCTGCTCCTCACCTGAAATGAGTCAGATCCAGCACAAATTCTATTCCTATTTTTTAGTTTTATAAACTTAAGTCTTAAAAGTGTATTCCACATAAATAAATAAAGAGGAAAAGAGTTTTGTTATAAATACGTCACTGCTTCTTAGAATTATTGAGCTATAAAACCAACCAAACAAAAATACTTCTTTATTATTAAAAATTAGCAGACACCTAATGCCCATTAATTGCAGAATGAATTTATGGTGGCATATCCACACAGAGGAATATTATACAACAGTCAAAAATAACTAAGTAGACCTATATTTATAATTGTATAATATATTTTCAAGAAAAAAGGGCAAATATTAAATTTGCTCTATCCAGGAAGTAAGTAAAAGGGAATTCATTATACTACTAGGTTCTTCCCTATATTTTAAAAATATTTGTAATTTAAAATGTCAGCACAATCCAAGTTACCTATAAATGCATATTTATAGATTGGCTTGGTTCACAATCCTGGCAAAGTCTAAAATATGTCCAAGGCAGGAGGACAGAATATTGCCTTTCTTTCTCACAGAGGAGTGCATCCTAGTAAACGGAAAAGAGGCTCAAAGATTGACGTAAGATTAGTTGTGTTCTCCTTTCAGGTGTGTAGACTTTTATGCCTTACACAGTCACTCCTTCCCTCCAGTTCTGTAGACTGAAAAATCCAACAGGCTTCTTAGTGGAAGTGGCTATTCTGAATGTGACACCTTGAAGTATTAGTGCAGGCCCCACAAGTCTTTTATACTTACTTCTAGAACCTTGGCTACACTCTAAATAGCTGAGGTTGTTTCATATAACGCCCATATTAAAGTATTATTCTAATGACAATAGTGCTTTAAGTTGAAATGTGATAGTCAACTGCAATGGCGTATTTTAAAAAACTACTTAGAACTTTCCTACTTACAATTAAATTGGTCTTTAAACTCTCAGTAGATCTTGGAGCCTCTTTTCAGTTTACTATGGTGCACCCCTCTGTGCGTGAGAGAAAGGCAATATTCTTTCATCCTGCCTTGGACACACTTTAGACTCTGCCAGGACTGTGAACCAAGCCAATTTATAAATATGGATTTGTTGGTAACTTGGATTGTGCTGACATTTTAAATTATAAATATTTTTAAAATATAGGGATGAACCAAGTAGTATAACACATTCCCTTTTACTTACTACCTGGATAGAGCAAGTTTAATATTTGCCTTTTTTTCTCCAAGAAAAAATGTTATAGAGTTGCCTACATTCCCATTCCAATTCCTTCCCTTATGCCCAAGAGACAAGCACTCTTGGGAAGAGGATAAGAATGTTTTTTGTTTTTCCAGTTAAATGTTTATTTGCAATATGTGTGTTTATTTTACCTGCCTTTTAAAAATATACATCAGTAGCATCATTACATACACCCTTTAGAAGTTATTGTTCTTCACTCAACATTGTTTGAGAATCATCCATGTTAATAAATGTTGGTCTAGTGGGTTCATTGTGACTGCTGTATAGTATTCCACTGAATGGCTATGCCACCATAAATTCATTCCATTATTAATGGCATTTGGTTGCTCCTAATACTTGAAGATGAACTAGTATTTTTCTTTGTTGTTTTCTGTATTTGTTTTTGGTTTTTTTCTTAGTTTGTTTGGGGGTTTTTTTGGGTCCTATAAAGCTTAATAGTTCCAAAAATGAGTGACATACTTATAACAAAACTGTCCTCCCATCTATTCATGTGAAAAATATTTTTAGCATTTATGTTTATAAAAATGAAAAATAGGAGTAGACTATATTTTTTTTGCTAGATCTGACTTTTGCAGGTGAGGAGCAGGCAAACAGCAACCAGTGGTATGAATGTGCAGTGGGAGTGAGCCCTTGGGGTCACTGGCCTTAGCAGCAGTGGCAGGGCTGCAGGTCCCAGAGTGGACATTACCTCCCAACTTCCCAGATAGAGCAGGGAGCTCATTTCCCCCATCTCTAGTCATGTCTCTGGTTATTTTTTAAAAATGAATTAATCCGTCCAGCAATTTATTTCTGAATCTTTCTTTTAAAAGGCATTCCAGTTCATTACAATTTATTGCAAACAGATTTCTTTAAGCAAGTCAGCCTTGATATTTGATACTGTAGTACATGTGTTTCTTTGTTTTGGCCCTATTTATTGTTTAGAATAGAGAATACGTTTTAAATAAAAAGTAGATACTACTTTATTGGGAAAATATTCTAACCAATATATTTTGTTTTCACACTAAAAAAAAAATATATATATATATATATATATATATATATATATATATGTTTTAGTTAAGGTTATATTAAAAAGTTAATTTTAAAAAAGATACAAGGTTAAAAAGTCATGATGAAATTAGCTGAGTTTGCTTACTTTTCAGTAAATTCCACTTTGCCGAGTTTCAAAAGGAACAAGCCTAATGTACTTTTCCAGGTTGCTTCCTTGACTGGGAGAATCTGAAGGACTGGCTCTTTTCTGACAGCCTACTTTGTCACCCCTGCTGCCAGTCACAGCTAACTCCATCAATGTGGTGGCTTCACGTGCTTACCAGGCACAGCCCACAGCTGCATGCACACCCAGGTTGGAGCAGGTGAATCCTCTGCCTCATCAATGGAGCTGTGGATTTCAGAGGCCACTCTGTGTGCTTCAATCAGTTTGTGTGGAGCTAGTACAAGAACGGAACAGTAGTGCATGTTTCTCAACTTTTGGAAACAAAAATCTAGCAGGTCGGTTACTTTATCCATTACAACTTGAGGAGGTCCCAGGAGCAACTTTTCTTTCAGAGCTTCTGATCTGTGGCCAATGCCTGATGACACACCAGTTGGGACATGTTGCAAACACACTTCGGCAGAATGTATCATTACTCTCATATTTTTCAGTAGGAGTAGTTCTTGGTGACCATGGTTCCTGTGGCTGTCCTGGGGTCAGGAGAGGAAATGCCTCAATAATCCCCTTTCTTACTTCCTTGAACCAACTCTTTAGGCTTCTCTGTCCTTTCTGGGGTGGTAAGTGAACACTCGGCCTCTTTTGCTTAAAAAATTTCATAAAAATAATACATATTCAGTGTGCATTGTTTAGAAAATACAGAAAGGTATAAGTACTTCTAAAAGTACTTAATCTCACTGGTCAATATTAAATTTTTGTGTGTATATCTTTGCAGACTTTTTAAAAATTATGTGCAACATGGGCCACATACAAGGGTTGTCCAGAAAAAGTCCAGCTGTCATTGCCTCTTTTTCACATTACATGCTGGATACTTTCTGGAGAGCCCTCGTACATCTTCACAGAAATAAAATTTTATTATTATGTATGTCGTACTATAACTTTTTTCTTAACAATATAATGGACATTTTGATATATCACCTTACATTTTTTACCCATCATGATTTTTCATGGCCGAATAGAGTACTATTTAACCTACTGGAAGAGAGTTAGATTGTCCAGAAGTTTAGGCTATTGCAATGAAGGATGAATATTCTCACCGCAAAATCTTTGCTGAGTTTCCTAATTGTCTCTTTAGGATAGAGTCACAGTGGAACTGCCACGTCCCAGGGCATTGCCCATGCTGTTCTTAGATTTCCTTACAGTGAACTTGACTGACTGCCCTTCAGTAGCAGATAGGAGCAACTCCACCCAACACACAGTCCTGTCCACACTGCAGAGGCTCCAGGCAACCAACGGGGTTCCCAGAAAGCCTGGAGGGATGACACTCAGGGTGAAGTGCACACCACACCTAGGCCCTGTAGGGCAACGAAAGGTGTCCATAGGCCTCACGTGTGCGAATGGGTCTCAGAGTCCCAGAAACTCTTCTTAGTGCCCGCGGAAGCGTCAAGCTTCATCTTTGAGCATCGGTTTTCTCATCTGCGGAATGGGGATGGGACTCCTTAGTGCATCTGGCGCCTTCAGGGGTGCACAAAACTGAGCCCCGCCTTCAGGGGCGCCCCCAATGCATGGAAGGGATCGAGGACCCGACAGCTTGGCCAGCATCCTAGGGGCACACACAGCACACCGCCCGCTGCAGCTGAGGCCTCGCTCGGCTGGTGAGGGCTGGAGAGGGGTTCAGAGCCCGCAGGGGGCGCCACGAGCCCACCGCAAGGACAGCAGGGCCGCGAGCCGCCCAGCTCCTGGCCTGTGCGCCGGCCGGCGCCGGGTGCTCTTCGCCAGGGATTGTTTTCCTTCCATCCGTTTAACGAGTCAGCGCTTGGAGACCTTGGTTTTTCCACCTCCCAGGCTCTGTGCAGCGGCCGCTGCGCGGCTCCTAGGCTCCACGTCTGGGTTCCTTGGTTTTCAAACCTCCGCACAGAGGCCACCGCCTCCTCATTACCATACTGAACTCCGCCCCCCACTCGGGGGCAGGGCGCCCCATGCTGCCTCTGGTTCTCCCGGTGCTAGGTCTGCTTCCCACGTGGGGGCTCTCTCTCAGAATGGGGGGTTTGCCTCCCTCTCCGGACTCGAGCCCTCTATCCCAGCACCTGAGCGCCGCTCCACCTCTGGTCCACGGTTATAAGTGCGGCAGCCACCTCTTCTCCCCGCGTGGCAGAAGCAAGTGTTTGCAGGAAGAGGCCATGCTCAGTTCCCAGCCCTTCAGTCGCTTTGCTGGAGGAGTGCCAGGGTCCCATTTGGTGGTTGTAGTGGTGGGATCCGCCCTTGTGTGGGAGTTTGTGCAGCATGTCAGCCGAGGGTTTGTGCATGTGTGACTGTGTATATGCGTACGTGTGAGAAAGCATCTTCTAAATTTACGATACGTCTATATGAAAGAAGTGTTCAGGTCAGATTGGAAAGAATGTCAATCGCTGTCACTTGATGATGTAGTTAAAGAGCCAAGAAATTTGAGGACTGGGTATTGGCACTATATTTGCCACCGCAGGCAGTAACTGGGCAAATCTTTTTCAACCGGTTTTCAGTGTCTCCACTTCGTTAAAAGACAATTGTTTAAATGGAAAAATTAAAACTTTCATGAAAATATAAAATAAGCACCTGTCAGATTTTATTGAATTCATTAAATAGAGGACCAGTAAGCTGTTAAAAATCTGTTCAAAGGACAATACGAAGGCCAGACACACAAGTTGGCAATCAGGAACAATGCCCTGAATTTGTGAATTGATACAAAATTGGTTTCTTCCACAGTGGAAGGGAAATCAACTGCACCTCCACATACAAACTACATTTGCATGACTACAGACAAGAATCACGTGTTCCATTTTTCTACAATTTACGGACTCAAAGATCATGAAAGGTGGAGGCACAGAATCCAATAACCGGGAAGGGTGTACTTGCTCAGTATTCCATAGGGTGCTTTTCCTCCCAATTTCAAAGTCTTTCCTCAATTTTCCTGGCAATGTGTACATGAACTTTTTCAAAGTATTTAATGGCAGAACTCTCACTAAGTGAAATCTTACAGGAAACCCTAATATATTTTTTAAAAATCTCTGTTAAAATAATTTATTATACAATTAATACATGCTTCTTGTAAAAATGTCAACTAAAACAGGTTATTAAATAAAAAATTAACCTCCTTTCTCTTCCCCTCTATGCCTCTTCTCTTTAAATTCCAGAGCTATATCCTATAACTATTTCTTACATACATTGTAGACATATAATCATATACAAACATGTCTTTTCAAAACACAAATAGGATAAAAACAATTTGCTCTTCTGTATTTTACTTTTTTCCAATTAAAAATGTACTGTGGACATATTTCCATGTCAGAACATAAAGGTCTACCTCTTTTTTAAATGACTAGGTAATAGTCCATGGTATGTATAAGGTGATGGAAAGAGAAGTCACATTAGGTGGTGAACTTATTACACAACAAGCTGACAATGCACTGTAGAATTGTATGCCTGAAACCTATGTAATCCTTGCTAACAGATGTCACCCCAATTTAAAAAAAAAATAGTCCATGGTATGGATATCCTGAACTTATTTGGCCAGTTAGTTTTCTACTATGGATATTTTTAAGTGCTTTTCAGTTTTATGGTATTATAAAAAATGCTGTAATAAACGTCATTAATCAGTATTTTTGTGTGGTGTTAGATGATATAGATATAGATATTATCATCTATATATCTATGTCTATACGTATAATGGGGGAACCCAAAAAATCCAGTTATCTTCTGGAGGGTGGGCTCCTATTAGTAGAGGCTTCCACACCAGGTGAGTGTTTAGGAACCCACCTGCATCAGTGTATCAGCTGGCGTGATTGTGAATTTTTGGGGGAGACTCTTTCAATGCGTTTGTCCATTTCATAATATGGGTGATTTACACAAACAATATTGGCATGCCAATGCACCTGCCCACACCATGCTGAGTGTTCACCAGTTTTTGACCAAAAACAGCATGTCCCCCTTGCCCCACCCTCTCTATTCACCAGATTTTGCACCCCCAGTGACTTTTTTTGTTTCACTGATGAAAAAAGTCCTCAAAGAAAACCATTTTGCCAATGTGGAAGAGGTGAAACAAAAAATGACAGAAGCACTAAAAGGCATCAAAATCGACCAGTTCAAGAACTATTTTGAGCACTGGAAAAAGCATCTCCATAGGTGGATTGCATCAAATGGAGAGTACTTTGAAGATGACTAAAGTTTAAACATGTAAGAAAAAATACAAAACTTTTTATAAATAAATTCCAGTTTGTTTGGGTGCCTGCGTGCAATTTTATGAGTGAAATTAGTGGACTTGAGGGTAGCTTCATACAGCATTTTCGCATCCAAGGTCCAGAAGAAGTAATGCCCTTTTAGAAGTAGTTAAAATACTGTTATGTTACAGAATTATATGCCTATGATTTTGTAATAAAAGATTTGTTATGGATTACCAGCTCATTAAAAATGGGTGTTACTTCTGCTGGACTCTGCATATTGCCAAGTTACCTCCCCCAGGAGTGGTAATCACTTATTTTTGTGACAATGGCATATCTTTCCATCCCCACCAACACTGAGTATTATCCAACTTTGTCGCTCTTTGCCAATCTGATATGGGAAAAGGGCACCTCATAATTTCAGTGTACTTTGCTACAATTACCTCCAGCAGTTAAAAATCCTCCCTTTGGTGGGGAATGACTTCATTGCAGGACGTCCCTCTGTAGAGTAACTTGCATGGCACAATTTGAAAACCCCAAGCTAGAGTCTTTGGGGTCTCCTGTTCCAGGAGGCAGGTTTTCTGCAAGTGCGTGTTTGGCTCTGCTGTGTGTCAGTGTGGAGACTGTGTGTCACCTCTGTGTGTCTCAGTGCCAGTGTGTTCATGTCAGTCTCCCTGGCTGTGGGAAACGGAGACCGGCTCATGATAGTGCAGGTTCCCAGGGGGTTTAACATAAGGCACAGCAATCTCTCCCAATGGGGAAAGGAAGAGCAGCTGGACCTGTGTGACCTAGAACTGTGAATGGGAAAGAGATGAAGGACAGAGGCAACGTCCTGCTCTCTGTCCCTCTCACCATACTCTGCTTCTTCCAGGGAGCTGCTGCCTGTTCTCCATAGACCCATACAACTTGCCCACAGGCCCAAAGCAGTCACCTCAGCCGAAGTCTGCATGCCTTTCAGCCAAAGAGGTCATTGCTGCCTAGGTCAGTGATTGTTTCTCAAGAAATCACCCACTCAGTGTGACTGGGGAGAGAAAACAGTCACCAAAAGGCTCTGTCTGCAGGGCTGAAATAACAATTATAAATCTCTGCTTCATCACACATTCCATTATTTGGGGAAGTGGCTGCAAGCTCAGGGCACGGTCTCCTGCCAGTGCCAGCAATGTGTCTGGGAGAAAGAGCAGAAACACAGGAGGGAGACAGACCTGGGTTCCAATCTCAGCTCTTACATGCTTTGTGGCCGAGGACAAGCCACTTGATTTCTTTGAGCCTAATGCCCTCATCTGTAAATCGAGGTAATGGTGCCCCTTCACGAAATAGGATTAAATGAAATAATACATGTACATGTCTCCGTCAATACTCCTCTATGAGTGACATTTTGATAATCACCCCTTTGAAAATGAGGATCTCAAAGAATGCTCCCAAACATCCCAAGTGGATAGGGCCCTTCCTCCTTTGGGGCTCCCATTCAACAGCAGCCTGTGGACTCTTGCAAGAATGGCAAGATCTGGCTCGGTCAACCGTCCTGTGCCTCCTGCTGTAGCATGCTCTTAATGTTAGCCCCAGGATGCTGCGTCATGCCTCCATGCCTTCACTCAAGCAGCTCTGTCAGCCTGGAGTGTTCTCCCCTACTCTGCTCCACCCAGCAAATGTCTACTTATCCCTCAAGACATATCAGGGCAAAAGACATTATTTCATCTGACACATCTGGCTATTTGTCTAAAGTCAAAGTGGACTTCTAGCTTATCATTTACAAACATAAATTTTCAGATAGATTAAGGGTTTACAATGTGAACGATAAAATATAAAAAATCTGGCAAGACAAACCACAATGCAACATAACATATAGCCACTAGAATGGCTAAAATAAAAAAGCCAGATGATACCAAATGTTGGGTGACTATAGAGCAACTAAGACATCTGTTAACATTACTGGTGAGGTTGTAATTGGTACAGACACTTTAGACAACTGACAATATCTACAAACACTGAACATATACTCATACATACCCTGTGACCACAAAATTACATTCTTGGATCACTATCCAACAGAAATGCAGGCATGAATTCATGAAAAATATGTTCAAGAATGTTCATTGCATTTGTAACAGCCCCAAATTCGAAGCAACCCGAATGTTCATCAACAGTAAAAAAGTTAAAAGTGTGTTAATTTATATAAAGAAATACAGTGATAAGAATGAGTGAACTACATGAATGAACTTCACAAACATAATGTCGAGTTAAAGAAGTTAGTCATAAGAGTGCATATGATGAGTCATTTTAATGAAGTTCAAACACTAACTGTGGTGATAGAAGTCAGGGTAGAGGTTCATCTTTAGGGAGGGTGGTGACTGGGAGGAGACGCAAAGGAACTTCCGGAGTGCTGGGAATGTTCCGTTTCATGATCTGGTCCTGGTAACATGAGTGTGTTCATGGATCTATAAAAACATGTGCACTATTTTATATGCAGTTATGCTTTAGTAAAAATTTTCTTGAAGAGGCTTCATGTAAACAAGGGGTTAGAAGACCTGCTCAGCCTAGGTTCAAAACCTAGGAGATCAAAGATAGATGTTTTTGTATATATAAAATATATATCTATATATCTATAACATATATATACAAACTATATATAAATATATATAGTTATAGATTTAGATATGTAAAGCAGTTTTAGCAAAAGATAATGCAAGTGTATCAAAAGACAAACATTAGATTTGGAAACAAGTATTTGTTGTGCAATTGATACACAAAGTTTGATAGCTCTAATATGCAAAGAGCTCTTACCAACTGATAAGACAAATAATCCAATGGAGCAATACACAAAATTATATAAATAGGCAATTCAGAGAAGAAAAATACCCTACTGTATGAAAAGATGATCAAATTCATTAGAATTCAGGGGAATGTAAATTAAAGTAGTAAGATAGTAGCTTGGAATTTTCATACTGGCAAAATTAAAAAGAATATCTGCATTTATTGCATGTGGGGGAAAAGTACACTTTAAATCCTTGCTGGTGGAGATGTAAATTATTATGGCCTTTTTGAAAATCAATCTGGAAAAATCTGTTAAAATTAAAAATACATATGCCCTTTGTCCTAGCAATCCCACTCTTGGGAATCTGTTCTAGAGAAATAAAAGCATCCACCTTAGGGCTCATGTACAAAGGTGTTTATTGTAGCATTGACTATAGAGGTGCATGCATGGTGCCTGTGTGTGTGTGGACACACACACACACACACACACACACACACACACACAGTGGAAACAAAGCAAATGCCTCTCAGCAGAGAAATGGTGTGTCAGTGTGTCAGAGCTTTCCCTTGGGGCTCACAGCCCAGAGGCCCTGGGGTAAGCTGGTTTTTAGTCTGTAGGAGGTCTCCACCTTGAACATGGGACAGGGTGGACAGTGTGGGTGATTAGGCCTTTGATTTCCTTCCTTTGGCTAGCAGCAGTGATTCCAGAGGAGGATTTGGAGAAGTGACCATCTAGGAGAGAGGCATTCCTTCTCAGCAGGGCTCAGATCCTGGCCCTTCAGCATCAACGAAGGGGCATCAACCATGGATCACAGGTGTGGCTCTATAGACATCCACTGTCAGTCACACCTACAGCAGCTTTCTTAAGCCAGAGCCTGGCAAAAATTTCTGCTAATTGAGGGATAATTGAGACGTGAGGTCAATTGCAAATTAAAAAAAAAAAAAACGTGTCTATTATTTTTAAAAACGACGTCTTTTATCTGCTGTTCGCCTTCAAGCTACGTCTCCATCTACCTGAGGCTCACTGTCTCTTAAGTGCATGAAGACGTGGCGTGAACTTGCTAACGTGCAGACACCTGCTGGGCAGCGCAGGCCTCAGGTAGGAAGCCGGCTGTGAGTAGGCCTCTGTACAGAGTGGGGGCCCACACGGCGTACGTGTAAATATGTGAGACCATGAATGGTGCCAATACACTATTAGATAAAAGTATTCTAGCCTCACACCTTACAAATAATACTTTAATAAAATCAAAAGTTTTTAAAAAGTATATCACTACAGTTTTTATATGAATGAAAGTTGGCAATGCAGTAAAGATGACAGAATTTTATTATTTTTGCACATAGTTGGATAGTTTGTTGATTGGCTGGTGATGTTAGATAAGTAATAAAATCAAGATATACAATTCTTGAAATTTTATTTTTCTTGACTTCCTTATTGTGAGGCTGACCAGATGTACCATTTTAAATGGGACAGAAAACAATGATACTGTCCTATTTCAAATGTATGTATGATCAGCCTACTGACAGACACTTGGAATTTAGCCCAGTGAGACTAGGCTGTTATAATCAATACGAGAGCTGTCCGGAAAGTATCCAGCCAAAAACTGTTCTTGTTTTATGGCAATGGCTGGATTTTTTTCAGACATACCTTGTAATTTTGCACAATTTATGTTCTATTGATGATGGCACATTAAACTATTTTTCTTGAATCAATGTAATTCTTCAATAATTTAAAAAATTAATATCAATTTAGAGAAAGTTACAGTTATAAGTGGGATTATCATCAAAATGTTACAAACAATACTTAAATTTGGAAGTGAACCATGACTTGTACGTATCCTTTTCAAATATGTTAATGAGGTTCTGTGTGGTAAATGATCATTATTGGAGAAAATATTACAAAATATTTCAATTTCACAATATAAATTTTTACCTTATTTTGTAAATTTTACCATCTCTGAAAGTATTATCCAGATCAGGCATGTCCAACCTGCAGTGCAGGACGGCTTTGAATGTAGCCCAACACAAACTCTTTTTTTTTTTTTTGGATAGTTTCCTGGCTGGGAATTGAACCCAGGCCGTGTTGTTAAGAGCGCTGAAGGCTAGCCATTACACCACCAGGGAACCCCCAACTGACACACACTCTTAGAACACAAGGATTTTTTTTTCTTTGCAAACTTATTTTTAAGCTTATCAGCTATTTCATGTGTGGCTCAAGACAATTAATTCTTCTTCCAATGTGGCCCAGGGAAGCCAAAAGTTTGGACATCCCTGATCTAGACTCATGCAGTGATGTGAAGAAGTACTGTCACATGTTACACCTACACTGACTGACGTAAGATCTAAAGGTAAAATAAAGTGTTGAGATTGCACAATGTTCCTCAGCCATCGTGTGCACCACACTAATTTGCTAGTGCCCCCGGACCATACACTGGAGCCCAAAAAGAAGTTTAAGGATGGGAGGTGGAACTTCACTCTGCAAGAAACAGCTGCATTCACGCTATACAAGAAAAAGGATTTGACAAGTCAATTAATTTGCCTTTTTTCTTACGTAAAGAGCTTCTGCACTCAAATCTTCCTCTTAATCCAAAGCAGTGTCTGTCTCCAATGCTAGCAGAAGCACAACCTAGAAACTTTTGTGACATCCAGACACAGTTGCTTTTTGTGTTGAGGGCACTGGGAAAAAGCCTGGGGTAGGACAGTGCTGGCACCTGCACGCTGCCCTCTGCCAGTGCGAGCACCAGATCCCATGTGCTCCTTAATACTTACTTTGTGTGTATTTGTGATATGTGGGACATTCTAAAACTGGGTTTCATGTACTTCCAGTGGTGTCGAATTAGTTTGTAATTTTTCAATCCCAAAACAAACCAATTCTTTGTAAATATCCAATAAAAATAGATTACTAGAAAAGTGAAATTAAAAAATTCGCATGAAACACAAGGCTAAATTTTAAAAGATTCAACAGGTACAAAATTACTCTTGGTTTCTCCATGTAACTCATCAAAAACTGGTAACAGACCATTGTGGAATAGCTCTCCTCCACAGCTCTCACTTCTCAGAGCACTGCTCTAAGTCACAGGACCCTGCTGAGGGGCCACTCTGGCTTCTGTCTAAGTAGCACCAGAAACCACCAGGCTGAATCCTACCTCATGGTCTCTTCAGTGTCTGAGTATTTTCCCTTATGTCAAGTGTCTCTCATTTCAGGCCACCAAGTCCTCTGTTGTCTCATTCTCTGGACAGGGGCAGATCCTCAAAGTGCCACCATTTCCATAAGCCTCTGTTGATCTTGCTTCTTTAGGAGTCACCATCATCAGGGTACAATGAGGGGCCCTGAGTGTCTGTCATGCCTAAAGAGAGGCTTCTGAACCCAGAGTCACCCTGAGGGGGATGTTGCATTCAACACATCACGGACCACTCCTCTGACTGGTGGTCAGCTCCAGAGACTTGGGAGAGGGGCTCAGGCTCAAGATGGCTCTTTTGCCCCTGGAACTTGGGATATGTGGCTATTTTTCTAGCAGAGCCACCTGCAGAGGGCAGGTGAATTTCTAGACCTGACTGACTGCTTATCTGTCCTTCATCTTAGCTAGGGCTGAATTGTTTCAGTTGTCTGTGTTGAAGGACTCAGGACCTTACATCCAGGGCCAATGATCATGCTATGCCCCAGGAAGCAGGACATGTTTAAATTTGAGGTGTTCATGAAGATCAGACCAGAAAGCCTACAGTCAGTTCCCAGACAGGTAGCTGGTGAAAAGAAGGCTCTGAGGTGATTTAGGGCAGGGGGACTATTGGTTTGGTGTGTGAGAATTTGATAAAGGAGAAGGTTGGAAATTGGATTGGTATATCAGAGACGCACTCACAGGAGAGGCTCTACCCTTGGAGGTATACTTTCTCCAGGATCAAGGCCCCAAATACCAGAGCATCAAGAAAACAGAACATAAACATAATATAGTCAATACTGTAACTGGTTTCTGAGAGGGATATTCTAAGAGCGAGCATTCCAAGAGGCTAGAAGCAGAAGTTACCAGGGCAGTTAAAAGCTACGCCCAGAACTGGTGCAATGATCACTTCTGCTGTCTGTCGCCGATTGAAACAGACGTTGTATAACTCAGATACAAGGGTGAAATAAACTCCACTTCCTGATAGGGGTGTAGCAGGGTAAGTTTTAAATTGCGCACTGTTCTGAATGGCGTGATGGAATCTTGTGCCTTTTCACTCTGTTCAGCGTGGGATGTGAATCATCCCTTTGTCCAACGTATCCATGCTATATACACTCCCTGGCCGTTAGTCACTTAGCAACCACATCACTTATCAGATCAACTGTTGCAGTATCTCGGTGCTTGTGTTCCACTCACCATTATTTCACTTAATAAGGCCCCAAAGTGCTTGAGTAGTGATGGCAGCAATTTGGATATGTCAAACGGAAGCCATAAAGAACTCTCTTAAAGTGAAAAGGCATGTATGTATAGAAAAAACATAGTATATACAAGGTTCGCTACTATTCAGAGTTTCTGGCATCCACTAGGGGTCTTGGAAGTATTTCCCTAGGATGAGCAGGGTACTCCTGTAATGCAGAAGTCAGTCTCCAAATTACTCTAGGTTTTGCTCATCGCTGCCTCCTGCTGGCACATCGGAAATTCAGACACTCCCAGGCAGCAAAGCTCCCCGCCACTTTTCACCCAGCCCTGATAACTCTAAGTCACCAGTTTAGATTCCAGTGCCATTAAAGTAAGCCCTTCCTAAGAGTTCTGAAATGAGACATCTGTCTGGGGCTGTCCCAGTTGATTAGGTATGTTTTTCCCTCCACCTCCATGGAGTGAGAGTGATAATTAATTTTCCCCAGGGAAATGTGTGGGTACAAACAGATACTAAAGATTCAGCTTAACTCTATGCCAGCAGTTTTCAGGCTGGCCCCTGTGGAAACAGCTACACGAGGAGGAGTGTATTACCTGGCTTGGATTGGCATGGCAACCCCAGTTTTCCCCAGTGGAAATGGGTGGCTGAGGCTTGAAGAAGAGAGAATGTAGGTGGTTATCTCCTTTTCCCAAGACACAGGGGGACCCAGTGACCACCCAAGGGAAGTGTCCTGAGATTTTAGATTTTATAGTTTACAGAAACTGCCCTCAGGCAATTGACTCATGAGCACATTTTCCTGTAAAGATTGAATAATTCACTTTCTTGCTTTAGTCTGTGCCTCTCTTTCTTGTGGTCTGGTGAGGCCTTGGCACGTGTAGGGCCTGAGTCCATCTCTGGGTGGAAGTGCCTCTGCTAGGGACTTCAGAAGGACCTCGGTGCTGCTTCATGTCTGTCCCAGCCTGCCTGGACAGGAGTGCCCAGGTGGCTTCTGGAAGGCCCTGCAGTCAGAGTGACCACCAAAGCTGTTCGTCCATCCTCAGCCAGGCCTGGAACTGTGCTCCTCACAGAGCTCTGGCACTCATTCACAAGGGAGAAGGTGTGAGGAGAAAAATATTGTTTGGTGTTTTACTACTCCCCTCTGCCTTCTAAAGAAGATAGAAACAAAGCAGGGGAGAGTGAAATTGTCCTGGAGAAAGAGAAGGAAATATATGGGGGTTAGGAGTGCAGACTGAAGCTTTGTGGAGAAAGGTGAAGGGGGAGGGGACCGTGTGTGGCTGAGGAGAAACCTTGTAGGGGGAATGGAGATGTCTAATGGGAATTTCTGTCGTCTGTGCCTTGTGCTCTGTGATGTGACCCTCCACAATGTTTCCCCTGTTTAATTGTTGAACAAATGAACAAATAAGATTCTTACTCTGTGCAGTGGATTTCCTTTGGAGGAAAAAGGAAGAATGCTGAGTTTTGCTTCAAGGTTGGTGAGGAGTAGATGAGAGGCTCCCACTGGGAGAGAATCAGGCTTGCATTCTGGGCTACAAGAAACTCCAGATACATCTACACTGCATGCTCCAATCTGATCATTCCCCTTCTTAAGGAGCAGAACATTTAAAGTAGAGGGCATAGCCATGACAAAGGTGAGTTTAGAGAGGAAGAGACCCATGTGGGTGGGAATGTGTGTGAGCATATTGGTAGATGGGGTGAGAAACAGAGCAGCAGGAGATGATGCCAGTAGATGCGTTAGGGCTCTAGGTAGGGCCTTGCTTCCTTCCACATTAAGCGTTCTCCCAGATATCTTACCAGTCAAAATCTTAGGGTAAACCAAATATATCTTAGTGCTCCCTGTGGCCCAGGCTTGATTCTGTGTCCCATTCAAAGCAACACAGTCCATCTTTATTATGTAGTCCTCATCAGTTCTAATCAACTATGAATTTCCTCCAAATGGAGCCCTCAGTTCTACCGAAGAAGACCCCCCCACCCTTGCCCTAAACCTCCTACAGGGGCAATCACCACTTTAGGACTTGGCTAAGGCATGGGACAACTCTGGGCTGCTCAGACAGTTTGTCCCGCATACTCCAGCAGGGGGTGAATGAGCCCTGGAGAGAGTGGTGTCCTGTTAGCGGTAAGGAGGCATTTCGGACACCTCTCTTCTCTGTATGTTCTTGCAAAGGTCCCCAAAGAGCTTCCCCGCAAAGACATTTCACACTTTTTAACTACTTAGCAAGTGGCTTACTAATCCTTCTAAATACCAGCAGATTAGTCAGTGGAAATCTAAAACTTCAGAAAAAATTAATTGAAAGAGCTGTTGAATCAAGGTGGTTCTGACTAAGTAAATATTTTCTCTGTGGAATTCTCATCTATTCATTTAGTAATCCTAATTATGGTTTTGTCAATTTGGGGGTAGTTTCAGAGAAAGTGTTTTATTCCATCAGGAGCCATCACTGGGTTAAGAGGATTTTGTTTTTCATTTGTGATGTTTCAAAGGAAATTCATTCTTGCAACAGCTTTAGCTATTCTTTGCCTATGTCTGCTGCCTTGCTGTTCAAGGTTGACAAGAAAATACTTCTGGCTTTTGTTAGTTGCCGTGGCTGGTCCTGTGTATGCTGGCCATTTTCTCTACCAGCCCTCCTGGAAACTCACAGCAGATACATGTGCTGAGTTTTTCAGGAGTTTCCATTTCCTTCATCATTTTCAAAATGATGGCTATACTGTCAGAGCAGAGGTGCAGCCCTCTCCGGCCTTGGAGTATTTGTGTATGCAGTGTCTTCTACCTGAAATATTCTTTCCCTTTTCCCTGTCACTTAGCTCTCTATGAGTCATTCTTGGGTTCTTAGCTCAGCTATCACTTCCTCTGAGAAGTCTTCTCTGACCCTATGTCTACACTTACAGCCATGGACCTGTCTTCTGAACCCCTTTCTCTTATCCCCATGTCTTCCTCAATTCTAGTCCATTCCTGAATCTAATGGATCCCACCTCTTAAGTCTCAAAGATCCATTTTTCCCTTCCTTCTGTTATGGACTGAGTATTAGTATTCCTAAAAAAGGGGGGAGGGGTGCGTTATATGTTGAAACCTTAATCCCCAATGTGATAATATTAATACTTGGTGATGGCCTTTGGGAGATAATTAGATCATGAGAAATGGGATTAGTGTCCTCATAAGAAGGGACACAGGAGAGCTTGCTTCTCTCTCTGCTCTCTACTGCATGATGATACAATGAGAAGATGGCCATCTGTAAATAGGAAGGTGACCTTCACCAAGAACCAGACCATGCTGGTACTCTGATCTTGGACTTCCAGACTCTAGAACTGTGAGAAATAAATGTTGTTTAGGCCGGCCAGTCTATGGTAACTTGTAAGATCACACTGAACTAAGACTCCTTACTCTTCTTAGCTTGGGATGCTACCTTTGTTTGCTTGGATTATTGCATTCGTCTCTTAACTAGCCTCCCTGCTTCTGGTCTCATCTTCCACTTTGACCGTCATAGTGATGTCTGATGTGAATAATGCAAATCATGTAATTTTATTCCTTACTTTGGATTCTTCAGTTTCTAAAACTCCTATCCCATGGGATATAGTCTGAATTCCCATATGGCCATTGCCTATTTGTCTAATTTCATCTTCTGTCACTTTGGACCAGTTAGGAATTTTTAAATTACAAGAAACACTTTTATAACCAGAAAAATAAATAATAGAAACAACCAAAAAAAATTGCAAGAAACAGAAACCCTAATTCAAATTGATTTAAACAAAAAAGGAAGTTCACATAACTGAACTTCCAGGGGTAGATCTGGGTCAGCTTCAGGCATGGCAGAAACAATGTCATCAGAAACCTGTTTCTAGCTCTCAGCTCACATTTTTCTTTATTGGTTCCATTCTCTGGAAGGTTTCTCATCACATTGTGGCAAGATAGTGGCCACAGCTCCAGGTTCCTACATCCTTACAGAAAGAGCAAATCCTACAGAAAGAGCATCTCTCTCACACTGGTACTCAAGCAATGTCCCAGGATAACCTCTAGTTGGACTTGATTGGCTTGCCTTGGGTCAGGTGCCCAAACATTAACCAATCACAGCAGTCAGAGGAAGGCAATGCTCTGATGGTCCAGGTCTTGAGTCATATATCTATCCCTGGAGCAGGGGTTGGAATAAACTTTTCCCAAAGCACATGGAATAACAGTGGGTGGGGCAGCTTTTCAGAGGAAAAATGGAGAACTGACTTTGACAGAAGCTGGAATGGAGACTGGGCAGGCCAACACAGACGTGCGTGTTTATTCCCTTCCTTGCAGGACCACTCCCCTGTCAGCTCTCTTTCCAGCTCTCCATCTGGCTGACTCTTTTTCTATCAAGTTGCAGCCCAAGTTCTACCATTCTGGGACACCTTTACTAATCCCCAGAGAGGCCTGGATGCTCTTCCTCCCTCTGCTCCAATGTCCCTTGCTTTGCAGCAATTGCCACATTGTAATCTTGGGGTTTTATATCTCTCTTTTCTAAGCTGTGAGCTTCCTGAGGACAGGGACCCTTTCTTTACATTTTGGTATTGCCTATGTCTGGTACAGTCTGGCCTATAGTGTCTGCCTACTCAGAGTTGAATGAGAGAAGCTATAGGAGCATGCACATGTCACATGGACCTTAATCCTGCATACCATCAAGGTAGGAAGAAGAGCCAGCATCACAGATAACAGAATCAGGATCCATAAAGATCTCAATCACCTGGAGAAATAGACCAAATATGCCGAGATGAACTGAAATAGGACTAAGTGTGGAGTCCTGTCTTTAGGTCTAAAAAATGCATTTGTTTGGATATTGTGTGGGGGTGGTAGGAATATCTGGAAAAGAAACCTAGTATGACTACTTAAAAGTGTTAATATGATTTTAGGCCATATTAATGGGAATGTACTAATCCCCCCACCTCTGAGTCTTGGCATATTACCATCATCAGTCCACATACGGCTCCTTTTTTTGTTTTGTTTGTTTTTTTAATTTACCTTTTCTCTCTCCTAGAATACATTCTTCTTGTTTGTATGTCTTCTTATAAAGTGTGTATTGCTGTTGTTTTAAATTTATATAAATAATAATATGTCATAGAGCTTACTTCTATCTTATTTTTTCCCCTCAGCACCTTCTTGTTAAATTTCTGTTCATGTTGTCATGAGTACATCGAGTTCATTGCTTTTGAATGCTTCTATATGCTGAATCCTCCCACATTTTACCTAATTAGTCCCTTGGTGGTGGTCACTCAGATTACTTTCAACTTATGTCTATAACAGACAACCGCAATGAACATCCTTGTACATGTCCCTGATGGACCCATATGAAAAACATTTAGGATAATATACCCAGGCAATGACCTGGTGGGTCAGAGGGTGGTGCATCCTTATTCACCTGGGCTGGTCAGGCTGCTATCTTAAGTGGTTGCATCATGTGACACTCTCACCAGTGAAGAAAGTTCTGCTGTCCCTACAACCCCACCAAACTCGCTATTACTCATTTTCTCTTTTTGCCAGTCTAACATGTATAAAGTAACCTTTCCTTGTCATTTCAAATTTGCATTTCTTTGATTACTGATTCAGCTTGAGCATCCTTTCAAATCCTCCTTAGCTTTTTGAGTTTCCTACTCCATTTACTGGTTGTCATTCTTTGCCCATTGTTGTATTGTGGTGCCCATCAGCTTTGTATTGATTTGCAGGAGTTCTCAGATTTTTCTAGATATCAGTCCCTATCCCTTCCTTGTCTTGGACATGGAAAATACTCTCAACTCTCCTGCCCCACTCTGATCTGACTGAGTCTGGAGAATCTTGTTCCATCCTGGAGGTCATATTTCAAGAGACCATGACAAAGCTGGCACAGAGAAGAGAAATTTGGTTTGTAACTCTGATAGGGTCACATCAGATAGGAGCTGCATCAGTGAGTGGAATTTGCAAGGATACTGATGTCAGGTAATATAAGGAACACATTTGCAGTGATTAGAGCCACCCAATAATGAGAGGTACTCCCTGAAGTGGCAGTGAATGCGTCAGACAGACAGCATCAGCAGTGTTCAAACAGAAAACAGTACCTTCTTGAGGATGCTGCAGGTGGTCTTAAGCATTAGATAGCTTTTCCAAGTTTGAGATTTTTTTTCCAGGACTTTTCTGAGTCATCATGTGCTAAAAGTCAGAGAAAGAATCATGGAAGAGGAGGACAAGGGAGAAACATAATGTTGATTCCTTTAGTTCCCATCTTAGTTTGCTCAGGTTGCTGTAACAAAAATACCATAGACTGAGGTATTTATTTCTCACCCTTCTGGAGGCTGGGAGGTCCAAAATCACAGGGCTGGCAGATGCCATATGTGCTGAGAATCCTCTCCCTGGTACATAGACAACCATCTTTTTGCTGTGTCCTCACACAGTGGGGGGAGAGAGGGCTCTCTGGGGTCTGGTTTACAAGGGCACTAATCCCATTCATGAAGGCTCCACTCTTGACCTCATCACTCCCAAAGGCCCCTTTCCTAATATCATCCCTTTGTGGGTTAGGATTTCAACCCATACATTTTGGGGGATGCATACTTTCAGCTCATAATAATCCTTTTTCTTCTTTCCTTACTGCCTATAACCTTTATTTATCACAACATTACACTTCCCACTACATTGTTCTTTATAAGACTGCGTATAACATTAGTGGCCTATCACATTCATTCAAATCCTTGCACATTAGCTAACCCACAAATACCCATGCTTACCCACACAGAGTTAACATACACACACTACAATTAATACTATGTGCCCCCAAACACACATGACTATGCACACGTACATTTGTCCCGACAGTGACTCATACATATTGTGTTAGTTTCCAAAGTGTGGGGGATGGTTTTGGGTTCAATGTGAAAGGACACAAAGACCCTTCTTCATGTGGTAGTTCCACCTCTGAAGTTTCAATCCTGCTAGCACTTTTGAGGGAAGTGGGCCTATGTTCTGCAGAGAGGTTAACTGTGCTTCTATATTTCACTTCATTCCACAGGCCAGAATCCTATGCATGCACAGGAAGCCCTGAGTAATTGAGCTTTGCTCCAACCCTGTCCACTCTTAACTTGGTGTCTCCCAGAACAATCCTCAGCCTTTCCTGGTGGAGGCTAAAAGAACATCTGGAATTTGGCCTTTTTTCCTCCTAGGAAGCCAGCCCAGCAGGCAAATTGTTCCCTAATGTAGCATCTCAGTCACTAAGTGTCTGAATGTGTACCTCCTTCACTCTGACTTAGGGCTACTA
Source organism: Lyroderma lyra (assembly GCA_004026885.1). Classification (NCBI taxonomy): domain Eukaryota; kingdom Metazoa; phylum Chordata; class Mammalia; order Chiroptera; family Megadermatidae; genus Lyroderma; species Lyroderma lyra. The sequence goes on from PVJL010009451.1 coordinate 26,015, forward strand.
CTCACTTTCCAAGCACATGCATGTGAGATAATTCAGGAAGCAGCATGTCCAGGGAGGCTACATCTCCAAACAATGGAAGCCATTTCTGTGGGTGGAGGCAACTCGGGCTGGACTGTTTCTTTCCCTCCCAAGAGCCTCTCGGCAGAGTTAAGCAGCCCAGAAGCACCCTGTAGAATCATGAGCAAAGGATTACAGTCAGATAGTCTATGGAGTAGGGAACTCAAAAGGCTAAGGTGTATTTGAAAAGGTGTTCAAGGTGCATTATCAATAAAATATACGAATTAAAACAATAATGAAAGATTATTATGCATTAGACTGGCAAAAAGAGAAGCCAAGTAATACCAAGTATTGGCAGGGATGTGGGAATGGTGGAACTCTCACCACTGGTGAGAGCATTGAATGGTACATTTGACTCCAAGTTTGCTCTCTGCCTGAAGACATACAGAGAAGATCCTGGTTGCATGTTCCTTCCTCGTTCCCTTGGGCAACGTGGGCCTAAGTACCTAAGAGTTGTGAAGGCCCTTCTCTGTTCCACAATCAGTGAGGGCAATACTGGGAGGAGCCTTCCCAAAAGATGGTATGGAAGTCCTAGGATGGATGTGCCACCAGGAGCCCTGCCCCAAGTGATTGCCCACTAAGCCTTGGTGTGACCAGAGGCAGGGAGAGTAGTCACCGAGTACCTATGTGCAATTTAAGGTCTCCTCAGGTTCCAGCTCTGGCTGATTCTCAGCCTCCTGAGCCCTGAAGCAGGTCGCCATGTACTCAACAGACTACCTGGACTGTGTAAATGCAGGTCCAGAGGACACTTGGAAAAGCACTGGAGAGAGGTTTTTGGAGAGAGGCAAGGACCAAGGGCAAAACATGAAGGAAGAACTTCATGTGATGTCATCTCTCATGTTTGGGGGACTTGTCCATGTGTCTATAGGGCTGGTCTCAGAGCTGAACTAAGTTGTTGGTGACTTGTCCTATCAGCCAAGTGTTGACTACCTCACACTCCACCTAATCACAGCAAGAGACATCAGAAAGGAGGGAAGTGCCCCTGGGAGAAGGCAGAGCTACAGGAGCCTGGGTAGGCCAACAATGTAGGATGAGGAGTAAGAAAGGGCCACCAGGCTTCATGACAAGGGTAAAGAAAGGCTATGAATGACCATGAAAAAGTTTTTCCTCCTCATGATGTACAATAAAAGCTAAATAAGTACTTAAGCATGATTGGGGAGATGGAAAATTCTGATACTATGAAATGAATATCTAGCTAAAATACATATGCTTCTGAGTCTGATGCTTATTTAGGAAAAAAACAAGAAGTATGTCCAAGGACATAGAGCATCCACAAAACTGGCCTCTGTTGGTTATAAAGACTGGTTTCATTGGTGAATGTTGTGCCAGCCTTGCTGGTGGTACAATGAGGAGGAAAGTTGCATACACCAAAGCAGGCACAGCAGATGCTTTATGGAAGGGAGAGCCAGTATCCACATTTCTGACCTCGGCAAGGTCCACTGGAGGTGCAGGACCTTAAGAGTGTGGTTTCCTGTCAGACTTAGGGATTTTAGAGAACCACTGAAAAAGTGTTTTTAAAAGGGGAGATAATAATAATTTGTAATTTAAATTTTGTCAAATCAGATATAAAAATATATTACATCATTTGATGAAAGATAGGAAGGACATTTTCTAAGAATAAAGGCTAGCCCTTCAGGCTTTATGCCACTAGATTTAACAACCTAAAAGAAATGGACAAGTTTCTAGAAACGTATAGCCTGAACCAAGAAGAACTGGATAATCTAAATAGACCAATCAACAGTAAAGAAATTGAAATGACTATCCACAACCTTCCTAGAGACAAAAGCCCCAGACCAGACAGTTTCATCAACGAATTCTATCAAATATTCAAAGAAGAATTAACTCCTGTCCTCCTCAGACTCTTTCAAAAAATTGAAGATGAGGCAATACTTCCTAATTCATTCTATGAGGCCAACATTGCCCTAATACCAAAGCCTAGTAAAGACAACACACAAAAAAGAGAACTATAGATCAGTATCTCTGATGAACACAACAATGTATTAACAAATAGAATACAACAATGCATCAAAAAGATTATACATCATGATCAAGTGGGATTCATCCCAGGAGCACAAGGGTGGTTCGACATATGAAAATCAATCACTATGATATACCACATAAACAAAATAAAAGATAAAAACCATATAGTTATATTAACTGATGCAGGAAAAGCATTTGACAAGATACAACATCCATTTATGATCAAAACACTGAATAAAATGGGTATTGAAGGAAAGTATCTAAACATAGTAAAGGCCATATATGACAAATCCTCAGCTAATATCATATTGAATGGGGAAAAGCTGAAGTCCATTCCCCTAAAATCAGGAACAAGAAAGGGATGCCCCCTGCTATTCAATATAGTACTGGAAGTTCAAGCCAGAGCAGGCAAGAGAAAGGAATAAAAGGCATCCAAATTGGGAGAGAAGAGGTCAAATGTCATTATTTGCAGATGACATGATCCTTAATATAGAAAATTCCAAAGACTCCACCAGAAAACTATTAGAAACAATAAATAAATATAGTAAAGTTTCAGGATAGAAAAATCAACGTACAAAAATCAACTGCATTCCTATATATAAACAAGTCTTCAGAAAAAGAAATGAGAGAATCAATACCTTTTGCTATTGCAACAAAAAGAATGCAATACCTGGAATTAACAAAGGATGGGATGGACTTATATATGAAAAACTATAAAACACTTTGGAAAGAAATTGAAGAGGACACAAAAAAAATGGAAAGATATTCCATGTTCATGGATAGGAAGACTTAACATTGTTAAAATGGCCATATTATCCAAAGCAATTTACAGATTTAATGCAATTCCCATCAAAATCCCACAAACATACTTTTACAAAATAGATTTTAAAAATATCAGATTTGTATAGAACCACAAAAGACCTCAAATTGCCAAAGCAATACTACATAAAAAGAATATGTAGTATCACACTCCCCAACTACAATTTATACTACGAAGCCTCAATAATCAAAACAGCTTGGTACTGGCAGAAAAACAGACATGCAGACCAATGGAACAGAATTGAAAACCGAGAAATAAGTTCACAAATTTATGGACAAATGATTTTTGATAAAGGAGCAAAAAATATGCGGCGGGGAAAAGACAGCCTCTTCAGTAGATGGTGCTGCGAAAACTGGAAAAACATATGCAAAAGAATAAATCTGAGCTGTGAACTCTCACCATATGCTAAAATTAAATTAAAATGAATTAAAGACCTTCATATAAGACCTGAAATAATAAACTGTGTAGAGGAAAACATTGGTACTAAAGTTACAGACCTAAGGCTCAAGGAAGACTTCATGAACCTGACCTCAAAGGTAAGGGAAGTAAAAGCAAAAATAAATAAATGGGACTATATCAAACTAAAAAGCTTCTGCACAGCAAAAGAAACCATCAACAAAGCAAAAAGACAGCCAACTGAATGGGAGAAAATATTTGCAAACAATGCATCTGATAAGGGTTTAATATCTAAACTATATAAACAACTAATACATCTTAACAACAACAAAAAAAAAACAACCCAATTAAAAGTGGGCAGAGGAACTAAACAGACACTTTTCCCATGAGGAAATACAAATGGCCAGCAGACATGTGAAAACATGCTCATCCTCATTAGCTATCAGGGAAATGCAAATCAAAACCACAATGAGATGCCACCTCACACCTGTGAGAATGGCTATTATCAACAAGACAAGGAATAACAAGTGCTGGAGAGGATGTGGAGGAAAAGGAACTCTGGTACACTGCTGGTGGGAGTGCAAACTGGTACAACCACTGTGGAAGGCAGTGTGGGGGTTCCTCAGAAAATTGGGAATGGAGCTACCATAGGACTCAACAACCCCCTTTCTTGGGATCTACCCCAAAAACTTGAAAACCTTAGTCCGCAAAGACTTATGTACCCCAATGTTCATTGCAGCACTGTTCACAGTGGCCAAAACATGGAAACAACCAAAGTGCCCTGTGACAGATGACTGGGTAAGGAAGCTGTGGTACATATACACAATGGAGTATTACTCAGCTGTAAGAAAAGATGAAATATTGCCATTTGCAACAACATGGATGGACCTGGAGATCATCATGCTTAGTGAAATAAGCCAGACAGAAAAAACAAAGAACTGTATGACTTCACTCATATGCGGAATATAAAACTGAAAGCAACAAAGAAAAAAGAAACAAAAAAACCCAATGGACACAATGAATAGTTTCAAGGTTATTTGGAGGGAAGCGGGGAGGTGGGTGGGAGAAGAGGGAGGGGTTGGAAGAATAGGGAGGGGGAGACAAATATATGGTGATGGAAAGAGAACTCACCCTGGGTGGTCAACATATAATGCAATGAATAGATGATGAACTGTAGAATTGTACACCTGGAACCTATGTAACTCTTGATAACCAGTGTCACCCCAATAAGTCTAACAATAAAAATATTTTAAAAAAAAAGGATAGTCCCCCCCCTCCTCTCCCACCCCGTCCCCTTTCTCCCCTCCTAACCCACTTGTCCCCAAATAAACATTAAACCACAAAAAAAAAAAAAGGATAGTCCTTCAAATGGCACACAGTCAGTTCTGGTGGAACCTAAGTGTGACTAACTGAGTCTCTGCTATTATCGTGTCCATGCTGGAGACTCAGCATTTGATCACATCCCCCGAAAGTCAGATAGGACTCCACAAATCATCAGCAAGTGATGTAGACTGTATTGATGATTTATTTAGTGAAACAATGGGACAGAAGGTGACCTTGCGAGCTGCAAAAGAGCTAAAGTCAAACAGCCCTTGATCACCTCTGTGCTACCCTGAGTCTCTCAGTGGTGGCCAGTGGCCTCATCTCCATCTCATCATTCCCCATGTTGCCTCCACCCTTCCCCGACTCCTAGGAAGTTTGAAGAAGAAACCAAAATGACAATTTATTGCTTTATAATAAAAATTTACAAACCTAGGGAATGAAATCATTGAAATCTATAATTCAGAGGCCTCAGCAATCTAGCGCTTGGGCTGCCCTACCCATTAATATTTAGGGGAAGAGATTCCTGCGTGCTGTAAGAAAACCCAAGCTCTTCCCCAGGAGTGTCAGTGCGGGCAGGGGCTGGTGGGGGAAGGCTGCTCTTTTCTTTTCTGGCTGGAAGCCCCTTGCTAAGGCTATCTCCTGAGACATTTGCAAAATTCCCGTGAGTTTATCAGGCAGTGCAATTTAGCTGCTTCTTTGTCCCATCCTTTCCACCTACAGCAGCCCTGGGGCCCTGCTTTGCATAATTAAAAGCTCCATTAAGGTGTTTCTCAAACAAAAGAACAGCTCTCTCCCTCAGAGGAATTCCAACATCCTCCTCTCAGGACAACATCTCTGACTGCAGTCAGATTTATTGTTTTAAAGTAATAATAAAACACGAGGAGTGAGTGAGAAAGGAAGTGGGGAGAGAGAGAGAGAGAGAGAGAGAGAAATAGATCAGGGCATCTTCACCCTGTGTTCATTGTACAGGTCAAACAATTCACAGCCAGAAGTCGCTGGTCTGAATTTTCCAGAACTCACTAGGAAGAACATATTCCAGTACCTTCTCTTTGTGCCTGCAAGCAGAAAGGAACATGCCATGGAATGTCTGGCGCTGCTGTTACTAAATAGCAAGTGGGTCCTGCTGCCCCTTCCACAGGCAACCTCTGCTGTTAAGAGGTTTGGGGGGAAAGAAAAGGATTTTTTATTCAAAAGCCACACACTTCTGGAAGAATAGCCCTCTGCCTCAGACCCTACTCCCTCCAAAACGCACAAAGAAAAATGACCCACCCCCTCTGCCAAGCCAGACCAAGTCCCTGGCTGTGCCCAGCTGCTTCCTGTGAACCAGGAGCGCGAGTTTCTGCCCTGCTTCTATTTACATCTCCCCGCCTGTGGTTCCATGCGCTCTGGGAACATCCAACTTTCCAGCCAATCCCTGTCTCAGACTGGCAGTTCTGCAGCCTTCCTTGGCGCCAAGCCCCAGAAGGGGGTCAGAGGGCCTTTGCCTCCATCAGTCATGCTCGCCCACAGCGTGCGTTTACTGTTGCCCCGGTAACCTCCTCCTATGGGCATTGCAAAATGTCCATCAGGTACCCAGTGTGGCTGACGCGGCAGGGGAAGTGGCATGTGCTCAGCATCTTCCCCTTCCCCCTGCTTCTCACAGTATCGCTTCCACACCAGGATTAGACAGTGTCACCTCCAGGACTAAAGGTGATACTGGCCTTCTGCCCCAAATGCCTGCCTTCATCTTTGTACGCAAATATCCATGGACAAGATGCCTTTCTCTTGCACAACATGCATGGCCCTGCCATCACCTGCCTGTATGATCATCCTGGTTTCTGTGTTCCCTTTGGTACTCTTCCTTAGTTCTGTGGGATTGACCCAAAGGTAGGTTAGTGCCTTGACCCAGGTTACAGTGCAGGGCCCTGGCCCAGGTGTCATCCCTTGTGTTTGAAGGATGACCCACGTGCCTGTAGAGCTGGTCACAAAGCTGAACTAAGTTGTTGGTGCCTTATCATAGCAGCCAAGTGCTAAAAAGCTGACACCACATGTTACAGCAAGAGGCATCAGATATGGCTTAAGGAATCAGAAATTTTGGAGCTTTTGAAGTCTATAGTATTTATTAAAGTTTGGGAGCAATTAAATGACCAGCATGACTTGTACATCTAAGACTGCCAGGTTCTAAGATGTTCCTGAAGGGGAGGAAAAACTTCCTTCCACCTTCTTAGGTTCTGTGGCTGGCCTAAGAATTAAACTGACGTAAGACAGATTAACAGGAGAAAAGCATAGAAGTCTTTTCATGTGTACACAGAAGTCTTCAGGAGGGAAATTGGAGACCTGAAGAAGCCAATAGACCCAAGAGCTTAGGTACATTTTTATACAAAGAACGATAAATTGTGGGGATGTGATAAGACAAGAGGGCTTGGGCTAGGGGACAGTGCCTAGGAAATACATGAGAGAAACTAATGGAAGGTAAGGGTTACTTTAGTAGGTCTGTTTGTATGGGCGCACTTCGATGTCGACTCCCAGGCTCTGGTGCAGGGAGGGCACTTTCTCACAGGAAATGTGTGAGAAGGGGAGGGCAGAGAGCTCTTCCTGCACCTACTGTTGCTCAGGTGTCTTCAGCTCAACATAATATACCAAAGTGGCACGTTTTGGGGTGGCATACTCTGAATACCTCCACTCCTGTTACTGCCTCAAGGGGGGACATAGCCCTGAGATGGTCCCCATGGTCAACAGGGCTGGGTCCTGTTGGCTGTGAGAACTTCCTGTCACTTTGTGCTAACTACAACACAAATATCTTTTAGGGGGGGCCTCTGCTCTCCCAGGAGGCCTCTTCATGCTGCTTGAGCCAGAGAAGGACACAGCTGGGGACACTGGTAGCATCATCTTTAAGAAGAATGTGGATATTTGGGTGATGTCCAGCCAGAGGCCAACCCTACACTCTAACTTACTTTCCTGTAAATATAGAAGGCAAAGGTACTGAGTTAAAGCCTTTCAGGACAGGTCAGTCAGGGCCAGACTAAAGGGGAAATGAGGTTGGGGTGTGAGCAGAGTTTCCAGGGGTCATCAGTTCTCAGGGGCTGTCTCAGAGCAATGGGATGAGGTCTGGGGAGACCAAGCAAGGACAGAGCTGAAGGCATGGGGAGGGGCCTCTTTGGGGAACACTGGTTTCCAGTATGGGTCAGTAATCCCTCCCATCTTCTAGACCACCAGTCTTCATCTTAACTGGAAAAGAAGCAAGTGGGGTGAGGGGTGTGGGGTGGGAGCATTGAGTCTAGATCCTGTGCCTTTGCTCATTATACTAGGTGAGATGTGGTGGTCAGCTCTCAGTCCTGCACTGAACACAGGGGCATGCCCGTTTGGGGCAGTGCTCTTGCCCCTAGGGCCATTTCAGGAGAAATTGATGGTGAGTGGCAGCAAGTAAGTCCCTGACATTGAGGTGCTGTCATCACTTTTACAGGTTCAACGTGTGTCTGTTGTAGTGGACTCTTTGCTTGACCCAAATCGCTGTCCATCTCTAGAATTCAGATAAGATTAGATATTGCTGGCCAGCTGATAAGACAGCATCCTCTTTTATGTAGGCCGTGGTCTTTGGGGAAGAGTCCTTAGGTTCAAGAAGAGGTGGCCAAGCCAACGGGTTTGCCTAGTGAGGGCATTAAGGGGTGAAGTATTAATAGTTCTGGGCCCAGCCTTGCCTCTGCCTCCATCACTAACCTCCATGGCCTCATGTCTGGATGCTAAATGGGAAGGAAGATGGCTGGGATGGTCAGAACTGCAAAAGTCCTGCCCTTAAAGGCCTGTGAGGCAGTGAAGTCCACGTAGCCCTGCTCTGGACCCTTCTGACTGAGCGTGGCACTGAAGAAGAGGGGTTTTGCCCCACTTTGCCCTGCTGTGGGGCAGCTTTGCATCCTGGGTACAGGCTCTGGCCCCATAGCAGTGCTGGAATGTCCCATGGTACCCAGTAGAAGTGGCAGTGTCAGGTGGACAGAATCCACAGTAGAAGAAGAATAAATCTGCAGCTGTTGTATAGCAACTGACCAACTTCATCCATGAGCACATGTGAGTCACTTCTGGGACTCCTGGAAACACTTGGTTTAGCAGGCGGTGGGGTCCCGCAGGAGCCAGGGACCTTGTATGCCTACTGGTTTCTTCCTTTTAAATCTAGTCAGCAGCCTTGGAGTTACGTAAGAAGGAAAGGAGACCAGGTTTTCTGTTTAAGAAAACAAAACCCCATTTTTCTGTCCACAGACAGATCTTTGCAAGCAGCTGCTCTCGACAAGGCTGGGCCTCCAGGTTCCTGCCCCACAAATGCTCCGGGCTGGAAGGGAGCCTGGCAGAGCCGTTGGTGGCTGTCAGGGTCTTAGGGCCCGGATGCTGTGAGGTCTGACCCTTTCCTGCAGGGACAGCCCTGCCTAGGCTCCCAGCAGAGGCTGCCCCCAGCACCAGCAATTCCTCAAGGTGAAAGCACTCTCCAGTGGGTCATTCCAGCCGCATCTGAGTGGTTTTCTGTTCGCAGAATCATTTATTTCTGGTGTCAGGGAGGCCCAGGGCAGTTTACCACTGGCTGTAAATGCTCTGAGCATCATCGATTCCTCTGCCCTCACCCTGGAAATCTGCTGGAGCAGCAGGTCTGTGTCCGGAATCCCTAGCGGGCCTGGGGGAGGACAAGGGCCAGGGTAGCTCTGGTTCCCTCCTTCGCAGTGGAGGTTGGTGGTGGGATGCTGAAGCCCTCTTGGCTCCCCCGGGAGCAGACTCTCGAGAGGTTTGGACACTGGGTTATAGTTTCTTGGCCTAAAGTAGGGGGTCGTGGGGTGGTTAGCTGTACATCCCCAGGCTTGCAATGGCACCTGACATTTCTCTTGGAACCTACCCTGTCCCAGGGCCACTGGATACCCCTGCACGTGGCTAAGGACCCCTCAGAGGGTATCTTCCTTCCTTGGAAGATGCTCCCAGATGTCTATTTCCCCTCTTCCTGTCAGAGGCTGCAGGCCCCTCAGGTAGAAGCTGCCACTAAATCCTGGGCTGAAGGGAGGGGCGCTGCTCAGCCCCGGGCTAGAACCAACATGGTGCATGTGCCCATTGTGATTATGAGGCTTGGATGACCTCATGCGAACTTGTCTGCATCTGGGTGCCTGTGTGTGTCTGTGTGCCATGGCTACAGCCTGTGTGCGCTTCCATATTGTCTTTGTATTTGCACATGACTCTGTGTGATGATATGAGTGCCTGTCAGTCTCTGTGTAGGTAGGTGTGTTTATGTGTGCATTTACCTGGGTGTGATTTTGTGCAGGCTTTTGTGTTTCTAAGTATGCATGGGTGCATATGTCTGTGTGTGTGTTGGGGTGTGTGTGTGTGCGGGTACATGCACGTGGCATGTGTGTGCCCGTGTCTGAGGGGGCCATGTGGGCCTCGTATCTGTGTGTGTGTACCTCTCTCAAATCCTCCCATACTCCTTAGTCCTTTTCTCTCTGTCACCCAAGGATTTAAGGAAAATCCCAGCCTGGGGACCTCAGACATGGGTCCCTTTGCCCTTGAGCTGGAGTCAGAAGGGGCAACATTTTCCAAACTCTAAAAGATCCCCCTGAGAGAAAAGCATTAATCTGCTTGTCAGAGGGAATAGGACTATTTGTCCAAATTTGGGAGGACTCGAGGGCAGGGCTGACTCTGAGTCGTCATTGTGTCCCAGGCCCAGCACAAAATAGGGGCAGGGACAGCTCAGGGAACAGGTAGACCGTGCACTCTGGGAGCTGACCCAGGTGGGAAGCCGGGTTGGGGTGGGGATTGCCGCCTGGAGGAGGGGGAGGCTCAGGAGAGGTAGGGTTTGAGGGATTGGGTCCTGGTCCAGGTTGTATTGAAGCTGCCTCCGTATCCCCAGTGGGAATACGGGTTGGGTGTGGGGGGTGAGAGCAGGGCAGCATCCCTGTTGATGAATTAAGAACACAGCAACCTCAGGACCTAGAGATATTCCCAAGGCTTGGCCCTGCTTCCTGGGGTGGGAAGACCGCGGGTGGGAAGAGCATTCCCTGGGGAAGGGACAGGCTCCTCTCTCTTCTTTTACTTTATTTCGCCTTACCCTCTCCTCAGTGCCTGGGGCAAGTCCTGGCAAGCCTTTCCATCAGTGTCAAGGTCTGCTGAGAGATTCTTGAGAGAATTAATGAACTACTAGAGGACAGGCCCACAGGCCTGGGGCATGGCGCTGCCACTGACCACTGACCAGAGGCTCCTCTCTGGGCCTCCTTTCCTATCTGTACAGGGGCTACGGCCTTCATGGTCTGACCATCTATGGCTGAAGGCCCTTTCAGCATCCGGAGGTGATTGTGGTTGGGACACTCAGTGCATGCTCTAGTTCACCCTCCCCTTTCTGTCCTTTGCCAGCACTCTGTGTCTCTGGTCCCGATGGTGAAGCTACTGTGTTTCTGGGCCTCAGGGGAGATCTCATGCCTATCACTGTAGCCCAGGACTGAGGGCCCCACTGGTGAGTGGGCAGGGACCTGTGACCATTCAGATTGTCCTTCTGGGCTTGGCCCTACATCTGAGGGTCAGTAGGGAGAGACAGGAGCCAAAGCCAGAGGTCATGATGAGGGGATGGGGATGTGGCAAAGGGCAGAGCTGGGTGATTTCTCTCTTCTGGTGCATGTGACTTTTGGGGGCAGTGAGGGAAACACATTGCACATGTGCATTTGCTCATTTGTCAAATGTTGACTGAGCACTTATTCTGGGCCAGAGCCTCTTCTTTGGCCTAAAGCAGGGGTATTCAATCTTTTGGCTTCCCTGGGACACATTGGAAGGAGAAGAATTGTCTCGGGCCACACATAAAGTACACTGACACTAGCGATAGCTGATAAGCTAAAGAAAAAGGTCACAAGAAAGTCTCATGAGGTTTTAAGAAAGTTTACAAATTTGTGTTGGGCCACATTCAAAGCCATCTTGGGCCACATGTGGCCTACAGACTGTGGGTTGGACAAGCTTGGCCTAGAGGGTCCCAGAGAGCTTTCAATCTTTTAGGATCCTGCTATATTGAAAACCCAAGGCATTGACTTTTTGCTGTTTAGCGTAGCTGTCTCCCACGTTGTATCTGGGCTGGCCTTTTGACTTGCTTAGGCAAAGAGAATGCAGTGAAGGTCATTGTGAAAGTGCTGAGCCTGTCCTTAAAGCACCTTTCCTATTGCCCTGAGATTCCCTGTGAAGGAGGACATGACAGCTTCCTTGAAGGTAAGAAGCCTGTAGAGAGAGAGTGAGGTCCCAGCCATCCTTAGCCATGTCAGTCATCCCAACTAGTGCAAGGCATGTGAGAGAGACGACCTTGGTTCCTCCACCTCCAGTTGAGACAGCAGCTGGCTGCAAATGCATGCATGAGTCAGGGGCAACCATCTGCTGCAGAGACAAATTGTCCCAATAAGCACAGCTTATGTTGCTGATTTTAGGTCACTAAGTTTGGGGTCTTTTTTTTTTTAATGTAACAGAGGCTAATTGAAACAGATTTGTATACAGGAATAGAGTTGCTACCATAACAGAAATTCAAAACACCTGGATAGACTTTGGGACTGAGTGGTGGCTGGAAGCTAGAAGGATAACGAGAATGTGAATGCTGGAAGGGAAGTGAGGGAAAGGCTACTGGAGGGTGGAGAAAGGGCAACCTGTGCTATGTTGTGGTGGGACAATTAGTGTTATCTCAGAGAACCAAACATGGGGCTAATGGACCTATGGGTCTGGCTACAGAGATTTCCAGGAAGAACATTGAAAGTGCCCATTGACTTCTTTAAGCAGCAAGGGATAAGATATTGTAAGACTAGGGAGAACTCCAGAAGGAAGTGTTCAGTCTACAAGAAGAATTTAGAGGCTGTGGGGCTGAAAAAGGTAATACTTTCCCCACTCATATTCTAAGTTCCTCTAGCTGGGCTAACAACTAAATAAACAGATACAGATTAATAGGTGAAATTCAAAAATTTAGTACGTGTATATGGGAAATTCACATAAGTGTGAACATTCCAAAGACAGCAAATATAGGCATTTTGGATAAAGGAGAAAAAGAAAGCATGGGGTATTGGATTTCTGAAGTGAGACTGGACTATTTAGAGTTAGTTGAGGGAAAGGGGGCAGATATGGTAGGAGCATTCTTGCTGGGCAACGCAGAAGCATTGAACATAGTGAATATCCAACTAACAGGCACCTGCCTGATGTCCTCTTATTACCATACTTAATTCAAATTAGGCTAAGGCAGCATTCTGAGATTTCCTTGATGAACCAGGTTTCTGCCTGAATCTCTTGTGCGGGAAAGGAGTAGGGTTGAAGGTTCTTTCTGAGTCTTTTTTCTTAATAAACAGCTTAAAATCAATGTTCCTCCCAAAACAGTTTCAGGGTAGAAAATTTTAGTTCACTTCAAGGCAATCTACAGGTTCCAGGACAGTCCCTCCAGCAAAAGATTCTCCAAGTAAGAAATAGTCTCAGGGCACAGAATGAATCAAGATTGTGACTGTAAGACTCTTTGTTTAGACTCAGAAAGATGAAAGGTGGTGCTTGGCAGATCTTAGCTAGACAAAAGAGCTTCTAACACAACCCTGACACCCACCTAAAGTAGAACTCGGAAAGTATGAATGTGGCTTTTGAAGTATGTAGTGACTCCCAGCCAGATTCACGAGAAACCCACACAATTTTAAAGAGAATTATCCCAACAAAAATATACTACTAACTTAGAATAAAAGGAAAAGAAGCAGCAAATTGAAAAGGTCTTCAGACTTCCAACTCTTCACAGCAGGAAACAAGTAGAGAGAGACATCCACCTATAAATACGATCCATTAGTTATTGCAAAGGATAGATGTCACAGATGGTGGAACCCAGAGCCCAGAGTGTGAACCAAAGAAAACAATGACTAGGGAATCAATTCCAGGAAGCAGAAAATAGTCCCAAATCAAGGAACACTGTTTGCCCCTCAAGTTGGGGAAACTGCTGACATCTGCCCAGATAGACTTCAAAATTGCAATGGTACAGGGACCACAATGTACCTCCCATTTACCTCCTTATAAATGAAAATATCACTTGAGGGCTGGCCAATTCCTGTTGCACCATTTTCTACTAAGTGTGCTGAGGCCAAATAACTTGTCATTTTTAATTTAGAGGTCTCTGGATCCACAAGCACTCTATCTAAGAAACTGCATCCCAGGAGCTCCATTTACATCTGAATTTGATTTAGATGATGAAATCTTGGCCTTGGAATTTAATGATGTAAGTGGTTGAAAACTGGGTGGTCATGTGAGGGGATGAATGTATTTTGCATGTGGGAGAAATGTGAATCTTTGGGGCCAGAGGGCAAATGAGGGTAGGCCATTATAATAATGGGCCTCAGTGGATCCTGCCTTCCCCTGTTCATACATCTTTACGAGTAACATTGCCTCTTCTTTCATGAAGAGGTAAAAATCAATTCTCTACCCTTTTGAATCTGGGCAGGTGTAATGACTTGCTTTTTTCAGGAGAATGTGGCATAGGTGACCTTGTGTGAATTCCACAGCCAGGCTTTTGAAGCCTCTAATCTCCAACCCTTGGAGTGCAGCCCTGAGCCTACCTTGTAAATTAAGTCAATCTCACCTGTAGTAACTGAGAGGCCACATGAAACAAAACCAAAGTGCCCCAGTTGATAACCAGCACAAGACACGAGAATGAGGCTACTTAGGACCACCTAACCTAGCTGAGCATTTAGCTGAATGCCCTGAATGAGTGAGCCCAAGACAAGCCAGGAAAGGAATTTCCCAGCCAATCGGTAAAATCAAGAGAAATATTCAAATATTGCTTTAAGACACTAAATTGTGGGATAATTTGTTATGCAGCAATAGATAGATTCATTTAGTGTTCATCAATCTAAGACAACAGCTACATTCATACATTGATTATAGGACAATTATTTCTTTCATAAGAACAGTTGGAAACATTTGGATAAATGTAAATTTCAGTCTAGACACTCAGGTGTGTAAGAAATACAGATGCTTTTCATATTCTTTAAAACAACCTATGATGATGTGTGTCTTCCACCCATAAAGGTGATGGAAATTTCCATTTCAGTAATTATTGAGACTCCCCCACCTCCTCAGCAGGATCTCAGCAGCATGGGAGGCTGCCTGAAAAGTAGGTTTAGGGTCTCTGGTCAACCTGTCACGATTGCTGCTGATAGATAAGCCCCCCAGCCTCTGCCTCTGCAGTGCCCTAAGTTTCCTCTGTCCCCTAAGGTTCCTCTGCTTCTACATTATGTGTGCAGGACAGGAATTGCTGCCTTCATGTTTTGGGGTGCTACTTTTTCTTTCTTTTTTTGCTTTTCTCACATTTTAGAAAGTTCTTTAATAAGATCAACTATGTGGTAATGACACTTCCTTTCATCTATTCCTGCTTGGTCCACCTTGTTCATTTTTGGCATCAGGGTGGGGTGGGGTGGGTGCCATTTTCTTTAGGGGAACCGCAGGCAGCCCCACTGACCTTGAGCCACACACCCCCATCCCAATCATTCTTCTCTTTTCTTGAAGGATAACCCATGTTCACAGCCAAGTAGCTCTATTGACGACAGGCTTCCTGCCTGCAGAATCCCAGAAGTTGATCATCTCCTTCATTTTGTCCATTCTCTGTCCCCTTCAGTCCAAACTAGTAGTATTTTTAGTGTCATAACATTCTCCTAATCCCTGGGGGTATTCTGTGTATGTCAAGGGGATCCCTGTCACAAGACACAAGAGTTCTCTATAAATCCTTCCTGGGTAATGTCATCTTTATTCCTGACTTCTGCTGAAATGGTTTGGTGGATCCGTGAATTACACACTTAATCTCTTGAGTAAAAGGTTGTCTAGGCACATCCTTGGTGTCCTTTCCAGAGCATGCCATAAGTACCTTTTATGACATGGATAGGCTGAGAATTTTCTAAATCAAGTTTGTCCAACCTGTGGCCTGCAGGCTGCATGCTGTCCAGGACAGCTTTGAATGCAGCCCAACACAAATTCATAATCTTTCTTAAAACATTACGAAAATTACACATGGATTTTTTTTAAGCTACTTAGCTTTCATTAGTGTTGGTGTATTTTATGTGTGGCCCAAGACAATTCTTCTTCTTCCAATGTGGCCCAGGGAAACCAAAAGTTTAGACACCTCTGTTCTTAATCATCGAGTGCTGGTTCCTATTTGCTTAATAGTTCCTTCTCAATTCATCTATTTTCTCTCACATTTTACAATCAAGCAAAGAGAACCAGGTGGCACCTTCCATATTCTGCTTGGAAATCTTAGCTCAATATCACTTACAGGTTCTACTTTCTACTCAACTAGAACACAATTCATCCCCATTCTCTGTCACTTTATAATAAGAACACCTTTCTTGTAGTTTCCAATAACATGCTTCTCGTTTTCATCTGAGATCTCACCAGAGACATCTTTAATGTTCACATTTCTATCAATTTTTTCATGACAATGTATGTTTTCTCTGAAATAGAAGCTTTCTCTATCTTCCTAACTTCCTTTTGAACTCTTTAAAAGATTCTCCTTTAAAGTCCATATTTCTACCAATAGTCTCTTTAAGGCATTGCAGGCTTTTTCTATCATTTGTCTCAACATTCTTTCTATTACCTAGTTCCCAAACCCTTCCACACCTTAGGTGCTTGTTACAGCAGCACGCTTCCAGGTACCCACATCTGTATTACTTTCCTAGAACTGTCGTAACAAATTACCACAAACTAGGTGGTTTAAAACAACAGAAATTTATTCTCTCCGGAAGTCCAAAATCACCTGAAGGGTATCTATTGGCCACGTTCACAGATACACAAGCAAGAGGAATGAATTTACCCCAAAAGAGACCATAGAAAACATCTGATCTCATGTTTTATCTGTGGCTGTTCCCCTCCACAACATCCATGATGGTCTTCCATTTCTTTCTGGGCTTTTTTAATGCCGTGCTCTCTGGTCACTCCAAGTAAAACTTCAAACGCTCACATACCTTGACATTTTAAATCCCATGTCCCTTCTTCATTTTCTCCCTAATATTCATCACCACTTAAAAACATTATATCTTGCTTATTTATCTTGTTTGTTGTTTTTATTTCCCACTAGAATAGCCTTTGTGAAAGCACCAATTTTTGTTCATTTTATTCATTCTCTATCCCCAGTGTCCAGAATACTATCTGGCACATAGTTGTTGCTTTGCTCCATAAACATTTGTCAAATAATTGAATGTATGCATGAATGAAGAAATTTCTGGAAAGTGGGTATCTGGCTGCTATAGATAGGGAGCTCATTCCTTCTTTTGGCAAATGTTGCCCTTTTAAGTCACTTATTGAATCATTAAGGGACAATGTCAGGTCTCCTGAGTCCGTCCTTACAGCCCCATGCTTCTGTTGGACAATTTTCGACTCTTGGAGATGGTTGTGATGGTTGGTTAGCAGGGAGTAGAGAATGAAGTAAGAGTTGGGATGGACTGGGTGCGCTTGTTGGGTCTTGAGACCTTTGCTTGGAACTTTGTTCCATGTCTTCTTGGGCCCCTGGCTTCCTGACCTCGCTTCCTTCACTTGTCTGCCAGGGAAGCAGATACTTTCTCTCCTGGCTCCTATCTCTTCTGCCTAGGATGTGAGAATTAAAGACAAAACGTCTCAAAATCACTTTGAACTCCACGGAGGAGGTTGCCAACTAAGCTGAGGACATTTAATTTAAAAAATAAAAAGCAAAATACCAAAAAAAAAACCCCAATTCTTTTCAAAATGGAAATTGCTGGATCACACAATCTCTCAACCATGGGGTGGCATTAATGAGAAATTTGCTCAAGATTCACAACTTCAAAATGATCTTCCAGGTGGCCAAAGGAATTCGCATTTACACTTCAATCAGAAATTCCTTTGTAGAATGCAGTAAGAGGGGAGGGTTTAATTTCCTGAGATCACAAATGGTCATCCCCGTCTGGAGAAGAAGAGAGCCTGTGAGAAAGACTGCCTCATATCTGTGAACTCGCCACCTAATTAGAAAAGCGAATCTAATTTCACGGATTTCAGCTCTTATTAATTTATTCTGAGCTTGTTGGTAATGAAGCTGTGTGTTTGTTTCTTAAGAAGAAAACATCAGAGAAGAGAATGGGTATGAGTCCACGCCATTGATTCCCATAACTTCATTCTGTTCATGGAGAAAATAATATACGATGTAATGCATATTCCAATGTCAACCATGCAACTTCTACTTGTTTTAGGTACTAAAAGAGCTGAAAGCAAAGAGCCGTGTGATGAGCCCATTTTAACATGCTAAATCACAAACTTACTGGGCACTCAACCAGAGGTCCTAAGAGCAACTTCAGTATCTATTAATATGGGTAACATCATTTCCAGACACACCATCCAATCACAGTCACCTCCTCTTGTCATTATCCCCTTGTCAGTACCCACATTTTCCTGGGAAGAATGGTAGGTTTTCCTTGGGAGCTGAAGTTGATGTTCACCAGCTCTACTGTCTCCAGCTCCTGAAACAGGTGGCTAACAAAGACTGTGGCAATGGGATCTCACACTTCTGTCCTGAGCCAGGGCCACAGCCTGTTCTCGTCAGTACCTGGGGTATATCAGAAATTGAGCATTTCTCATCTTCGAGGCCAAAGCCTCCATTTTGCCTTGGTTAGTGGCAAGTTTGTCCAGATACTGATGATCCCAACCTGGTTCAGAATTTTATATTTATGTAAACATTTACTTACCTTTACTAATCTCTGCTGCTTGACTCTGAGTAGTTAATACTCTGAGTAACATTTGAACACTGAGATGAGATTTGTCTTGTAATGACTACAGAAGATTTCTGAAGGAAATGCAGTCTCTAGATAATAAGATACAAGGGCTGTCCAGAAAAAATCCAGCCAGCATCAATATGAGAATGGTTATGTGGCTGGATACATTCCAGACAGCCCTTATATATGCGGGAAGAGAAAGTACAGAATATTGACTTCTTTTTAAAGTCCTTATAGTAATTAAAAATACATAATTATTTACAATAATTCTTTGCTTAATACTGTCTTCCATAGATTCAAAAGTCTTAAAGTCTTAAAGTCTAGCTTGCCTGGAAGATGGGACTTGCTCAACAAATATTCCTTAAATGCTACAGAAAAGAGTTAAGCAGTAGAATTCAGAAAAGGCAAGGATCTGTACTGGTCCCTGTTGACTACTTCCCAATCATTTATTTATTACCTCTTAGCTACGGACTCTGTAAGCTGTTTCGTTCACCACCTATTCCAAACCCCCTTTAGCTTACCTCCTTGTGCTATAGAGGTTGGAAAGCTAGAAACATTTCTCAGACTCCCTTGCAGTAGGGTTCTACAGATGGTCTAGGTCTTGGTGGCTAAGACCCAGACATGGAAGTGAGTGTTGTGTGTTGGGGAGTAGGGGTGGGGGAAGTGTGCAAAGAGCAACTGGGTCTTCTCATGCACCAGATTGTGTTTTCCAAAAGTGAGCATAATCTATTGGATTTTCATGTGCTCTTCCAGAATTTGCTGTTGCCTCCTCAAGAGTTAAATTCCATTTCCTCTCTTCTTGAAGCTAGTAAGACTCTGTGATTACCTTGTTGAACAGAATGCAATAGAAGTAACACTGCAGGACTTCTGAGGCTAGGTCATAAAAAGAGATATGACTTTCATCTGGCTCTCTCTCTCTCTGTGTGTCTCTCTCTCTGTCTCTCTCTCTCTGCCCCCCCCCCCACCCAACTGCCTCCCCTTGCCATTAGAATCTGTCATCACATCCATGGTGTGATGAAGCCCAGGCCACGTGGAGAGGCCACAGGAGACATGAGGGGAAGTCTGCAGGGGAACCTATGAGAAAGATTTTGTCACTTCTAAATAGCCTCAGGAAGAAATGGTCTTTCTTCTTCATTCAGCTGTGATGCCTAGAAACTTCTATGACCATCTTGCTCCCAGCCAACATAAAGAGAGGGGCAGTTCTCAGAACACCATGGAGAGGAGAGTTGGAGTGCTGAAGTACCCTGTCTGCAGTCCTCTCTTCTCATCTCTGGGCTTCATAGTATGTGAGACAATAAACTCCCTTACATGTTAAAGATACTTTGAGGTGAGACTTTCTGTTACTTGTAGCTGAAAATGTCCTACTTGCTCCCTGATGGCTGTAGTCAGTCCCTGCCTCTCTGTGTATTCTAGGGTTCAGCGCTCTCCCAGAGGAGCCATCTAGCTACAGAAATCCCAGTGGGGCAGGTGGGGGCAGAGATGTGCTCTGGAAGTCAAGTCTGACATTTCTGGTTTGGTTTATTTTCTAGAAGTCTTCATAATTTCAGTAGGACCAGCTTTTTCCTTTCTCCTGAGGTTATATGTTTGAGCTGAGCCTCCTTTGTACTTTAGAGATCATTTTCTAGGTCTGACAAATGCAGAAGGAAGCAGGCGAAAGAACAAAGAAGTCTTGCTAAAAACAAAACAAAAAGTAACAAACTAACAAGACAAACAAAAACAAACTCAGATACTGACAGCAGAATGGTGGTTACCAGAGCGAAAAGGAGGGTGTCAAATAGAGGATAAGAGAAGGAAACTAGCCTTCAGGTGGTGAGCGTGCAATAGAGTACACAGATGTTGAATTATAACCTTGTACATGTGAAAATTATATAATGTTATTAACCAATGTTACCCCAATGAATTTGGAAGAAAAGAAAAAACTAAAACCTTACATTTCCCAGATAGTTCTAGCCAATAAGACAAAAATTTCTAAGAAAAAATTGCTTTCTTTTCTTCTTGTCTAGGGCATGATCATTAGAGCTGCAGCAGCCATCTTGCAACCATGATGAAAAGACCAAGAGAAGCAGCGATGCAGACCCGACATTTTCAAACCACTAATGCAACACCACTACCTATCTCTCTGGTTGTGTGTGGGAAAAATAATAATGCACCCTTACATATCTAAGTTTCATCTCTGTTGTTATCAACTGAATCTAAGTCCTAACTTACAAACTATCTTTCACCTGGGGCTGGAGCAGGTAGCTGAGGGCAAACCTGTTTAGTATCTTCATCTTCCTCCCTCCCTCTCTACCTCTCTCCCTTCCCTCCCTCCCTCCCTTTCTTTCTTCCTTCCTTCTTCTCTCTGTTTTCCTCTTTGTGTCTCCTCTCCTTAATTTATTCTTTCCCCACCGAGCCTGTATTATGCACCAAGCTGGGGAAGAGGCACTGGGAGATGGAAGTGAAACTTTTCAGGTGCCCTGGGGAGAGCCTGCCACCTGCTCTGTGAGGTGATCTCATCCCCAGGGATAAGCCTGGGTCTCATAGGTGCTTTCTAAATCTCCCACCTCTGCATATGGGTTCTTCCTCTGCTCTGGAAGACAGGAGGTAAAGAGGGAAAAATCAGACAGACCTGGGTTTGAATCCCAGCTCTGCCACCTGTTGGCTGTGAGATTTCTGTTAAATCATTGAGCACAAATATGAACTCTTCTGTGCAATGAGTTGTTGCAGGGGTTAAAAGATACAGTGGTAGTTTACCCATAGCCATGTGAGGTTCAAATGAGGGTTATATTAATAAGAAAGAAGGAGGGGGTGGATATTGAGTAGACATCTGGCAATCTCTGCCATGAGTAAGAAAATAGAATCTAATTCCTGATTGCTTGTTGCCAGGGCCAGGGCCATCTTCCCAGATCTGGGGATTGCTTGCACCCTCCCTTTTCTCTCCTTTGCTTTGGGAATGAGAAGCTTTCCCTGCATTTTCCCTGCCCCCTCCATGCCTAGGGAGCACTATCCTCACTCAGTGAATGTGCTCAGGGCCTCCTGATTCTCGCAGGACGGTTGGACAGGATCCATGTGTCTGGGGACAGCTGGACCACCGCGTTCCTGCCCTGGCTGCACACCTGTTGGAAATTATAGTTAGAACAGTACATCTTGGGGCAAGGATAAGAGAGAAGCCAATGGAGAAAAGAAAAAAAAGGAAAGACGCAGCCCAGAAAATGGGATGTTACTCCCAGCAACAAAGCCAGGGCATTCTCTGGACTGGTCCTTAAGTAGAAAGATAGCCTGTGGGTGCTCATGGAGCTACGCCAGAATTATAAAAACTGTGGCTGACATGATATGAGAGTTGTAAACTCTGCCTGTGTTGGCACAAAGTCTTGTCCTCAGAAGCCCTAAAAAAGCCTTTCTGCAATCCAGGCTCCTGAACCTTTTGCCTGTGGCACCCCCAGGCAGGATATAAGTCCCTGTGCTCTCCTCTCCCTCAGATATCCACTAGGGGAAAAACTCAAGATTACAAAGAAAGAAAAGAAATAAAACAAGCTGGACTTACCATGTTGCCAGCAATAAAAATGATACACTTATTAGTTACTTTAAAAGAAGGGAAACATAAATAATAGATTTTTGTATTCAAAAGTCATTTCTTAAAAATAACTCAGTAATTTTATTTTGATTATTAAAGTAGCCAGTATGCAGAAGCAGTCTAGCACATATGACATGTCCCCCCACAGGCAATGGGGATGTGAGAGATTCACAGCTGAGCGCCAAGTATACATGGTCTTGAAGTCTACTACGGGAAAATTATGGGTTAAAAACTATTGATGCAAATCTGGATCTCTATCAGCTGTGAAATTAACCTAACAACCCCCAAAACTACAGGGATAATGTTAAAGCTAAACTACAAGAGACTTTATAATAAAAACAACAAGGCCATCAGTAATGAAAAAAACCACAGCCAGTTCAGGGTAATGGTAACAAAATACTGACCCTGTGTCCCTTCCCAAAATTGTGAAGTTCTAACCACTACAAGTGTGCATGTAGGGCACAAGTTCAACAACATTGCTAAGTGTTGTGTGGCAGCCAGATTTCCTAGCAAAGGACACAATCAGGATGCTCAGTCATTTTAGTTTGTAAATAGCACATTTTAGGAACCTTTCATGACTCCCTCGTTAGATTACTAGTAAATAAACCTTAACTGTCCTAAAATACAAGAGTCTATAGAAACATGAGTCACTCCGCTGTAAAAATTTAAGAAAGAATGTGCACTTTGGGGTTTCCATGACCCACTGGGGGTGCGCCTGTGACCTGGAAGGAGCCTCTGACCACTTGTGAAGTAGGTCTTTGAGTAGTAGGTCTTGCCTGCTGGAGGCCTTTTCTTCTTAAGTATGTCTTCTCAGTATTATAAAAAATTCTCTCCCCACTACATTATTTCTATTAGCACACAAACAGACTGGAATGATTCCCACTTCAAAACTTAATTCCCTGACTTCACACACCCTCCAGTCACTACCGTAATGCTCTTGCTACTGCCATGTAAAACTCTGCAAAAGAGTTTTGAAGTGTCCCCAATTCTTCTCCCATCTGTGTCAAACTATTCTAAAAGGTTTTTTTCTCCATCATTGCACTGAAACAACTTTTGACAAGGTTTCTATTGACTTCTACAATAGATGCCCTTGTCATTCTATTAGTGTCATCAGTAGGTAACCAGCTCATCCCTATGTGCCTGAGACTCACTCAGGTTTTAAAATGGAAAGTCTTGCATTCCAAGAACCACCTACATCCTGGGAAAATCTAGACAGTAAGTCACCCTCAATTGATGACTTCCATGTTGCTGAATACATTGATGAAGTACTCTTCTCATTTGAGCTTACAGCAACCTTTAAAAAACTTCATTGACATATAATTTACATACAATAAATTGCATATATTCAAAATGAATAAATGAATAAGTTTTGACATATATATACACCCCTGAAACCATCACAGCAATCAAGACAATGAACATATCCATCACCCCAAAAGTTTCCTCATGCCCATTTGCAACCCCTCTCTCCTGCCTGTCACAGTTGCCCCAACCCCCAATCTATAGATGTATTAGTTGTGTATTGCTGTGTAACAAAGAAACCCCAAATATAATAGCTTAGACCAATAGCCATTTATCATCTCTCATTTTGTGTGGGTCAGAAATCTGTGCAAAACTTAACTGTGTGTCTCCGCCACAAGGTCTTTCCCAAGGTTGCAACCAAGGTGTTGGGCAGGGCTGTTCTCTCATCTTACAGCTCAACTGAGAAGATCTACTATTGGCTGGAGGCCTCAATCTGTTCCTTGCCATATGGGACTCTCCTCATCATTTTTGCCATGTTCTGTTCATTATAGGTGAGTAACCAGGTCCAGCACACGACTCTCCTCATCATTTTTGCCATGTTCTGTTCATTATAGGTGAGTAACCAGGTCCAGCACACTCTCAAGGGAAAGAAATTATACGAAGCTGTTGATACTAGGAGGCAGTAATTATAAGAGGCCATTTTGGAGGTTGCCTATCACACCAAGCAATCATTGATTGACACGCTTCTGTGACTATAGTTTAGTATGCATTTTCTAGAATTTTATGTGAATAGAATTACACAGTATGTATCCTTTTTTATCTACCTTTAGCATAATTATATTGAGATTCATTTGTTACTTCTATAAACCATTTGTTCTTTTTATTGCTGAGTCATTTGTTTATCTATATACCTATTGATGGACATTTGAGTCATTTACAGTTTTTTTGACTATTTCAAATAAATCTGCTGTAAACATTGTTCTGTACGTCTTTACATCAATACATGCCTTCATTCTCTTGAGTAAATATTCAGAAGTGGAAGGCTAGAGTATATGCTAGGTATATATTCACCTTTTTTAAAAAATTGACAGAATGTATTCCAAAGTGGTTGAACTATTTTACATTCCCATTGGCAATGTATGAGAGTTCCAGTTTTCCTACATTCTTGCCAAGACTAGATGTGGTCATTCTTTTTTATTTTAGCCATTTAATAGCTATATAGTAGTATCTCATTGTAAATTTAATTTGCATTTACCTCAGAATTAATGATGTTTAAAATTTGCTATCCATATGTATTCTTTGGTGAATTATCCTTTAAAATCATTTGCCCATTTTTAATTAGGCTTTTTTCTTATTATTTAGTTTTGAGAATACATTGCATATTCTGGATGTGTGTCCTTTAGCAGGTAAATGATTTATAGGTCTTTTCTTCCAGTCTGTCATTTGTCTTTTGTTCTCCTAGTATCCTTAAAAGAAATTTTTAATTTTGAGGAAGTCCAATTTATCAATTATTTTTATGGATTGTACTTTTGGTGTCATATCTAAGAAATCTTTTTCTAACTTATGATCATAAAAATTTTTGCTTCTTTTCTTCTAAATGTTTTACAGTTTTAGTATTAATATTTACATTTAGATCTATGATTCATTTTGACTTAAGTTTTATATAATAATTTGTGCAAGGTATGAACCAACGTTCCTTTTCTTGTACATGGAAAGCCAATTGTTTCTGTGTCATTTGTTGAAAAGAGTACCTGTTCTCAGTTGAATTGTCTTTGTAGAATTGTTGAAATCAGTTGTCCATATATGTGTGGATCTCTTTCTAGATTCTATTTTCTGTTTCATTGATTTATTTGTCTCTCTTCACAGAAATACTTGTCTTGATAACTAACTGTAGCTTTCCAGTAAGTTTTAAAATCAGGCATTGTTAGTTCTCCCACCTTTTCTTCTTTTTCAACTTTGTTTGGCCCTTCCAGGTCTTTTGTATTTCAGTATGAATTTTAGAGTCAGCTTGTCCATTACTACAAATAAAATCCTGCTGGTATTTTGATTGGAATTACTTTGAATCTCTACATCATTCTGGGAGGGAGGGGGAATAACATCTTATAAAGTCATGTGTTACATGAACACAGTATATCCCTCCATTTATTTAGATTTTCTTTAATTTTTCTTAGCAACATTTCCTAGTCTTCAGTGTTCAGGTCTTTCACACCTTTTGTCATATCTATCCCTAAGTGTTTCATATTTGTTTATGTTATTATAAGAGGTATTTTTAAAAATTTTAACTTTTGATTGTTCATTACCACTATCTAAAATATAACTGATTTTTGTATATTGATCTGGTATCCTGCAATTATGCAAACTTAGTTATTAATTCTAGCAGCTTTTTTTGGTAATTTCTATTGGATTTTCTACATAGGAGATTATGTCATCTGCAAATAAAGACTGAATGCCTTTTCTTTCTTCCTTGCCTAATTGCACTGGCTAGGACCACCAATGTAATGTTGAATAGAAGTAGTAATAGCAGGCATCCTTGTCTTGTTCCCAATCTTAGGGGAAACACATTCTGTCTGTATCCATTCGATGATATGAGCTATAGGTTTTACATAGATTTTTCCCAATCAAACTAAAGAACTCTCTTTTATTCCTACTTTGCTGAGAGATTCATCTTTCAATCACAAAAGGACATTGGATTTCTGTCAAATGCTTTTTCTGCACCTATTGAAATGATCATACTTTTTGTTTGTTAATACGACTAAGATAACCTTAAGAAGAAAACTCAGGACAGTATGAAAAAGGAAAATTATAGGCCAATATCACATAGACAACAAAGTAGAAATCTTAAACAAAACAG
This sequence comes from Lyroderma lyra, assembly GCA_004026885.1. Lineage (NCBI taxonomy): Eukaryota > Metazoa > Chordata > Mammalia > Chiroptera > Megadermatidae > Lyroderma > Lyroderma lyra. The sequence goes on from PVJL010009451.1 coordinate 51,928, forward strand.
TTGTGAACAGAACCCTACCTACAATGGTTAAAAATAGATAAGACATCATCATCAAGTTGGATTTATCCCAGGAATGAAAGATTGACTTAATATTAGAAATATTTTTAATGAGACAGAAAGAGATTCATTTTTGTTTTACTTGCTTCATTTTAGTTTTGATTTTTAGAAGTTAATGTTAAAATGAAAATTTATCTTATAATTACAGAAAATATTTACGTGGTTCCAAAGTAAAAGCTACAAAACAAGGTACATACAAGGTCCGGTTCTGTCCTTGTTTTCTCCACCACTTTTCCTCCTTCTCTTCTTAGGTAATCATTTTTTTCATGTTATGATTTATCTTTCCACTAAAAATATAATTGTTTCCCACCTCTTTTTAAATAAATGATGGCATACTATACATACTTTTGCCATCTTAACTTTATTTATTTAACAGTATATCTTGGAAATCTCTCTTTAGTAACATATATAGTAGAAATTGTTCTCATACCTATTTACAGCTGCATGTAATTCTATTATCCAGAGACACTGGGGTCTACTAAACAATCTCCTATTTTGGGGGTGAGTGGGATCTTTTGCACTTACAAATAGTTCTGTAATGAATAGCCTTGCACATGTGTCTTTTTATATTTTTGCCCTTTTATCTTAGGATATATTCCTGGAAGTGGAATTGCTGGGTCAAAGAGTAAATGCATAGATAAGTTGCTAAATTTCTTTCTATAGGGGTTGTGTGATTTTGCATTCCCATCAACAAATTATGAAAGTGTCTGTTTCACAGAGCTTCACAAGAGTAAGTTGTCAAAATTTTGATGCCATTCTTATAGGTGAGAATAAAATCTCAGTTTGCATTTCTCTTGTTATAAGCAAGGTTGAGCATTTTCTCATATAGTTACGAGCCATTTGCATTTCTTTTCTCTTAATGGTTTGTTAGAATCTCTTGCTTATTTTTGTATGTAATTGTAATCTTCTCTACCTTAGAAACTTTTTTTAAATATTAGGGACAGTAATTCTCTGCAATACAAATTGAAAGTATTTCCCTCCAGTGTGTTGATTCAGAGTTTTTTCCTAACACAACAAGAAATCCAGAGGTAAGTGGTTGTCAACCTTGGCTCAATGACCCAACAACGTCAGGGCCAGCCTCAGATTCTAATTGCCCTTAGAGTCATATTATGACTGTGTTAAAGACAGGTAAGAACAGGAAAAGATGGCTCCAGAGACATCTGTTCCTTTTATTAGGAAAGTGAAAGCTTTTTTAGAGCCCTCAAGAGATTTGCATTTGTATTTAACTGGCCAACACTACGTTATGTACTTCCCACTTTCAGTTTCAGAGAAAGCTGAGAAAGAAACTATCTGATTTTTCCATCCTATAGAGTGGAGGTGGGCAAGGAGAAGATTGGAATGCAAGTTGAGCTATCCAACCAACAGCCACAGACAGCAATGGGCAAGTTCAGTTCACATGGAGGACTCATCCTTCCCCCGCATTCTGTGACATGTCTACAAATCCACAGTGAACCAGTAGCTGGACTCACCACTCCAAAAGGGAATTCAGTCTTGCATGCATCAGTATAGGTTTAGCTCCATGGTGAAGAAAGTAAGATGACATCTAGGGACCTGCGTTCCACCATAGGAGCCTGTCTTGAAGGAACATTGCTACCTGAGAGCGTGTCCAGAGGACAGCGACCACGTCAGGAGAGTGAGGGCCCTAGAAACCTTGCTCTGTCAAGAATAACTGGCAAGATTTGGAGATGTTGTATAAGAAAATACATTGAAGGGAGTAAGATATATCTCATTGAAAACCTGAAGGACTGGCATGTGGAAAAAAATAGATTTGATCTGTGGTTACAGTTGGTGCATGTTATAGTGAGGCAGATTTCAATTAATTTCAAATAAGTATTTTTCACTAGTTTGGGATGGGTTGCTTCATGAGGTAGTGAGCTTCCTACCTGCTGTGAAATCAATCTGCCACTGTCAGGTTTTATCCTCTATGACTATGTCAATGATTCTCCAATCTGGGTCCCTGATTGAGACTTCTGCTCTAGGCTCTCAAGGCTCCAGACTCCTGTCTTCTCCACCCCAGAGTGAAGGTCTTTCTTATTTAGAGTTTGGACCAGTCAAAATCTAGCTGGAAACTAGAAACCACTTGAATTTTAAAATGAGGGACTTTAATGAAGGGAATTTGTTAAGTAAATGATAAAAGGGGCAAGAAATCAAACAGAGGACAGTGAGGCAACTCAAAGATTAATAGCAGAAGGAAGCATGTTACCCCCTAGGCTGGAGCATTGCCCAAGAAAGAATTTGAAACACAGTGGGTTTGTCTGGCAGGAGCTAGAGGGGTAGAAAATGCACAGCAACTGCCAGAGCAGCAATTAAAGCAAGGCAGAGGGAGAAACAGCTTGGCTGCCCCACCCCCATCCCTACCAATTTCCTGCCAGTGCCCCCAGGGCCAAACACCATTGGAAGTCAGATGACACATGAACCTGGGAAACAGCCCGGCATGGGAGAAGAAAGGTGAGGGAAAATAGGCAGATGTCAGGTACACATGTGAAGAAAAGGTAGAAGCATCTTTTACATTTGTGTTCTTCCCTCTGCATCCTGGGCCTGGGGCTGCAGAGAGCTGGGAAAAGAGCTGGGTAAAGTAAGCATATTGGGCAGAGTCCAGCAGTTTGTTTCCAGTCTTTCAAAGAAGCAGCAAACTCTGCTGGGGATGACCAAAGGTGCCTCCCAGGAAAGACAATACTTGGGTTGGATTTTGGAGGATGAATGTGAGCTCTTCAGGTGGATGAAGTAGGATGAGGCATTCTGAGGAGATGTAACAATGTGCACTAAAGACCCAAGGTGGGGAAAAAACCATGATGTGTCATGTGAGCTACAAATGATTCAGTGTGTAGCCCTAGGTGTGAAGATATTAATAATAGATTTACAAAATGTAAAATAAGGAAGTGAAATAAAATAACCTGTGAATAGATTTTACATGGGGTAAGGAAGATGGGGGTGGGGCATAAGGATACTTTTAGCTTTCCGATTAAGAATTTGAGAGGATGGTGGTGTCATTAGCATAGTGATGATAGAGACTAGCTGAGCTGTAGGTCGGTAGTGGTTGTGAAGGTGGGAGTAGGGTAGGAATAATTAGTCATAATTTAGACATGTCAAATTTGAGATTGCTATGGAGTATCAAGGTTGAGATGCCTGGGAAGTGTTTGAATATACGTGCTGGAATCTTGGGGAATAGGTGTAGTCTGAAGATATCAACTTAGGACTATTTGAAGGTTGGTTAATCCTTGGGAGTAAGTCTATATGACCACCTAAGGGAACTATGATGAGGAAGAAAGCATTATGGCAGAAGGCGGATCTCCAGGAAAGGCCAAATTTTAAGAGGCAACAGGGGAAATAGAGGCAGGATACATCCTGGGAAGGAACAGTCAGAGTAGATGGAGGAGACCCTGGAGATGCTATGTGAAAGCGAGTTGACCATTTCTTTCCCACTGGGACCATGACTAATACAGGATTGAATGAGTCCACTGGCTTTGACCATGAGGAATTCATGGGTTATCTTTCTGACAGCTGTGTCCAGGGGAGGGATGATGTGGGAACCAGGCTATAGTGGACAAAAGAAGTGAGGGAATGAGGTGAGGGAGAATAGACTGGTTTTCAGAGAAGGTTGGCTGGGAAGGATGGAGAAAAATATAAGGATAGTTTGAGGGGACCTGGGTCTATAGATGACCAATGATGTGTTTTAAAAGATGCAGGAGTCTTGAAGGAGGCTTTGATGAAACAGGGAAAGGAAACAATTGACAAAAGGAGACTGGAGGGGTAGGAGAGTGTGAGGGCAATGACAAGTGTATAGGTTTGTTTGGGGGAAGAGGAAAGGTAGCTCTTCCTCTGAAATTGAGAGCAAGAGAGTTCAAGGCATCTGGAACAACACGTGAATTACACACATGCCTGTCCTTAAGCAAGTCTCAGTCAAATAGAGTGTCTTCAGGAATACTTGCCTTCAAGACACAAAAACTCACTCAAAAGTTTACGTTAAAGGCCATGTGAAATAACAGAAAAAATATATATTGATCTCTGCCCCTGGTTCCTGGCACAAATCTCCTAAAACTCTTGGAATTTTCCATGTGGTAAGAATGTCATTTCTCAGATGAGAAAGAAGCTATTATGAATTGAAGTATTTTAAATGTAGGGTAAAACTGATGTGGAATATAAAATGTACATTTTACACTTTTTCAGCTAGGTAATAATTTGAGTAGTATTCGCCCTGCAGAGGAGCAGAAAACTAAGTGGTGTGTTGTGTTTGCCATAAAAGAAGCAAAAATAGGAATAAACAGAGAGTTCATTATAAAAAAAAAAAAAAGAATGTCATTTCTTCTAATGAGGCAATATTTGGTAGGTTCCTGGATGGGGCTTGTCATCAGAAAGACAAAACCATGATTATAAGCTTCCATGGTTATAACCATGATTATCAGCCCCACCTGCCATTCTCCAAGAAGTAGAGAGGGCCTGGATATTGAGTTAATGATCCATCATGCCTATGAGCTTCCATGTTGGTGAACACATCCATGTGTTGGAAAGGTGATATACCCCAACTCCATGGGTTCAGAAGCTCCTGTATTTCGGACCCTTCTGAACCTTCCCTATGTATCTCTTCATCTCACTCTTATTCTGTATCCTTTATCATATTCTTTATTATAAAATAAATTGGTAAATGTGTTACCCTGAGTTCTTCTGTGAGCTGTGCTAGCAAATTATCAAATCCAAGGAGGGGGTCATGGGAACCTTCAGTTTATAGCTGGTTGGTCAGAAGCACGGGTGACAATCCAGACTTGAGAATGGAGTTTGTGGTGGGTGGAGACATTCTTGTAAGACTGAGCCCATAAACTTTGATGAGCCCTGCCTATTTGGTGTCATCAGTGTTGTGAGTGCGGTAGTAATATGAAAGTAGTAGGAAAGAAATACAATTTCACTCATATGCGGAATATAAAACTGAAAGCAAAGAAAAAAAGAACTGAACAAACAAATAACCCATGGACACAATCGATAGTTTAATGTTTATTTGGGGACGAGTGGGTTAGGGAGGGGAGAAAGGGGAGGGGGTGGGAGAGGAGGGGGGGAAGCTAAATATAAGGTGATGGAAAGAGAAGTCACATTAGGTGGTG
>PVJL010009452.1:0-13322 GCA_004026885.1 Lyroderma lyra
TTCCTTTTTTTTTTTTTTTTTTTTTTAATTCATTTTTATTGTTAGACTTATTGGGGTGACATCTGTTAGCAAGAATTACATAGGTTTCAGGCATACAATTCTACAGTGCATTGTCAACTTGTTGTATAATAAGTTCAACACCCAGTGTGCGTTCTCTTTCCATCACCTTATATTTAGCTTCCCCCCCTCCCTCCTCTCCCACCCACTCCCCTTTCTCCCCTCCCTAACCCACTCGTCCCCCAAATAAACATTAAACTATTGATTGTGTCCATGGGTTATTTGTTTGTTCATTTCTTTTTTCTTTGCTTTCAGTTTTATATTCCGCATATGAGTGATGTCACACAGTTCTTTGTTTTTTTCTGTCTGGCTTATTTCACTTAGCATGACGATCTCCAGGTCCATCCATGTTGTTGCAAATGGCAATATTTCATCCTTTCTTACAGCTGAGTGATATTCCATTGTGTATATGTACCACAGCTCCTTTATCCAGTCATCTGTCGCAGGGCACTTTGGTTGTTTCCATGTTTTGGCCACTGTGAACAGCGCTGCGATGAACATTGGGGTACATAAGTCTTTGCGGACAAAGGTTTTCAAGTCTTTTGGGTAGATCCCCAGAAGGGGGATTGCTGGGTCAAATGGTAGCTCCAGTTTTCATATCTCATAGCTGGATACTTTCCAGACAGCACTCATATATTTTAGGACAAAACATAACAGGGCAGAAGAGGTCAGAGTCCAAATTCTTCCGACCTCACTGCATGGGCTTTAAACATGCATTTAACATTAGATTGCAGCTAGATCCATTTTGTTTTAGTTATCATATTGATTTAAAGTAGTGGTGTCCAACCTTTTGGTGTCCCTGGACCACATTGGAAAAAGAATTGTCTTGGATCACACATAAAATACACTAACACTAACGAGAGCTGATGAGCTAAAGAAAAACATCACAAAACAATCTCATAATGTTTTAAGAATTTGTGCTGGGCTGCATTCAAAGTTGTCCTGGGCAGCAGGTTGGATATCCCTGATTTAAAGTTTTGAACCATGAAATACTTGTCGGGTAGACAAGAAATCTCCATTTCTTTTTTTCCCACTATTCTTTCCCAATGTTGAGGTGCTTCACTCATTTTTATTATACTATCTGTCAGGTGATTGAGTGTATTTGTTTCTTTACTTGTTTGAATTAAATTTGCTCATTTTTATTTTGTATTAAGGTGGCAACTACTCTTTCTGCCACCTTAGAGCCTAATAAAATGTCTGGTTTGAAACTTAAGCAACTAAACATGGGGAACCCTCAAAACTCCCCAATCATGGTGTCAACTTCCAAAATGAGAGATAAGAGTGTGGCAAAAGCAGGCAGAATATAGACTGCCAGCATAGAGAAAACATAAAACCATTTTTTGCCTTTCCAATATAAAATGTTTAAAAATAGAAATCCGAAAATCATTTAGTGTTAACATAGCCTGGCTGGGGTTTCAATCTCTGCACAGGTATCACCACAGTGTTGATCTAATGAAAGAAAACGACTCACCTGATTTGGTAAAATGTCAAATGTAAACCTTATGTGTAATTCATTTACTTTCATCTTTCTTATCACCATGAAACATATGAGGGCAGAAATTTGTAACAGATGAGCATGTCAATGAATTGCTTAATCTTTTCTGTCTATTTAACCTCAAGAAAATTATAAATTCAACACATAATAAACCTTGAATCAGAGAAACCAGAGAACCTATGCAAGTTGTTTTCTTAATAGAAGAGAGAATTTGAGTATTACCATATTTCCAGCATACATTAAGAAACACAGAATTAACAGTTAGAGTGCTCTGAAAGCAGTATGATTTTCTTGCATTAGCAAGCCTTTCCTTCCACGGTGTTTAGAGGGGACTGCCACCTACAAAGTGGTAGAGGAGTCCCAGGCACTGAGACTTCTGAATCACAGGAAGTGCAGCTCAAGGGGGCCACCTGCTGCTGGAGGGGTACCCAGGGCCGAGGAAACTGCTTAAAATAAGCATCGCTTTAATGTTTTTGTCAGGTCATGCAAAAATACTGCTGTGGCTGTGTTTAGAAACATAGTCATGAACATAACATAAATAAAACAAGGTCTGAAACTCTTTGAATGACCCTCGCCTCTTAACATTTTCTCCGGGATTTACCAAAAGCTTCAATTACTGAGCAATGTGTGGAATGGTCCTAAATTCTACAACTAGGTTCAAGGCTCTATTTTCTTTTCATACTATTACAAAAACTTTCCTAGGGCTGTCATTCCAAGGAGAAAATACAAAAACAGAGGGTGAATGTATGCCCCAAAACAAAAGGTTTGAAGGGTTGGCCAAGATACTGACATTGACAGTGTGAAGTGTAGGATGAGGACCAGCCCCGGGATTATCAATCTTGTCTATGTTACCAATGACTCCTATTTGCAGAGTGCTCTAGTTTCAAATCTATGACCTCATGTGATTTTCTTAACCCTCAATTGGTTCTCTCTTTGTATATTAAGAATATGAAGCAGACAAAGGTGAACTAACTTATTCAAGGTCATACTGTTGCAGTGAGAGCATGATTGGAACCCAAGATTCCTGATATTTTCTCCAGGTGTGTTAGTACATCACTAAGTGCACCACATTCTTCTAAATCAAGTATCCATTAACCATCTTTCACCTGTAGAACTGTGGGTACAGTGATGTCAAGAAGTGAATTCAGATGAATAGTATGCAGCCTTACAAAAAGGGAGCCCCAAGCACCATGGAGTCGTAAGAACCTAGATGTGAGTTACATAGAGCTGAAATCAAGTTTCAGACTTACTTATTTACTTATTACACTTATTTACTGTGAGACTTTCATTGAGGGATTTAAACTTCCTGAACTTGGGTTTCCTAAACTATAAAATAAAGAAATAGTATCAATCCTACAGGATTATTTTAAGCATTATATAAATGCAGGCTCAAATATTTTGCTCAAGTGGTTGGAACATGTTATTATTGGTAAATAAATAACTATAATGTCATATAAAAAGAAATGAGAAGCACAAAAAGGTGTTCTCAATACTATGAACATTTTATATACATATTAACATTACAGAAGTATTTATACTATATATGTCCACCCTACTGAGAAAAATAGACTCTTAAGATCAGAAAGCACACACACTTTGCTGTCATTCTACCATTACTACTTGGGGGCTTAGGTTTTTCCTTGTTCTTTAACATTTTCTCCTATAGCACCTGCGTTACTTTTAATCATAAGTATTCAGTTACTAATTCCACATATAAAGAAATGAACAAATCAGAAAAAAATTATGTTTACCTGCAGAGAAATTTGCTGCAATGGTAACTAAGTTAACTTTTACTTTATCAGTATCTATGTATCACCTGGACTTCCTAGAATACCTTGAAAAATAACTTACCAGTAACATAAGCATTTACAGTAGACTCTCAGTTAACCAGCACCCTACATTTATGGCAGATAAATGTAGTATTATTTCTTTGATTTTTTTTTTTTTTTGCTGGTTACTTGAGAGTGCCAGCTGCTTGAGCTCTGCTCAAGGAGTGATTACTGTATTATGTACAACATCTGGCAATTAAGTACATAAACCCATCATAGAAAAAGTGCTACATACCTCACTGTGAAATATCACTATAGTCACACCTTTGATTTACTTCCCTTGGAAAGCTGTGCACTGACACCAGCACACAGTCCACCCACCAAAGCAAATTTGGAACTCTTTCTGGAATGGCCATCAGAGCTGTCATTGTATTAACCTTGATGTCTTGAATGTCACTGAAATGTCTCCCTTTCAATATTTCTTTTATCTTTGGGTAAAGAAAAAGGTAATTGATGAGTACGAAGGGTGTTCCAATACAGTTATTTGTGTACAATACAGTTATTCGTGAGGCTAAGAACTTCCTCACGAACAGTGCCACGTGAGCTAGCGCATTCTCATGATGCAAGAGCCATGACTTAGTTGTTGAGGAAAAGTTCAGGTCATCTTCATCTAACTTTTTCATGCAGCCTTTTCAGCACTTCCAAATAGTTAACTTGGTTGACTGTTTGTCCACTTGATACAAATTCATAAAGAAAAATCCCTCTGATATCAAAAAAGGTTAGCAACATCATTTTGACTCTCAATTTTGATTGACAAATTTTTGGGTCGTGGAGAATTGGCTGACTTTCGTTGTGCACTTTGACACTTTGTTTCAGAGTCGTATTGGTACACCCATGTTTCATCACAGTGGTAACACAGTCCAAAACATCATCTTGCCCCTCCAAAAGGTCTTGGCAAACTTCAACTCTCATTTGCTTTTGTTCACCGGTGAGCTCTTCTGGGACCATTTTTGCACACACCTTTCTCATGCCAAGATTTTCAGTTAAGATTTTCCTACTTCTCTATTAGTGTTTACTAGGTGTGCTATGCTTCTCACAGTCAGTCGATTATTTTGATTCATAATCTGATGAGTCTTTGCAGTATTTTCATCAGTTCCGCTTGTTACTGTTACCCTGACCTCTCTTCATCAGTGATGCTTTCTGTCCCCTTAGAAAAACATTGAATCCATTTGTACACTGACATTTTCTTCATGGCATTATTCCTATTAACTTGGACTAACATGTCTCTGATTTTACTTCCACTCTTGCCAAATTTAACAAGAAATTTAATGTTTTCTCATTACTCTAATTCAAGCTCTGATATTTTTGTGACGGCACACAAAAACATGCAACAACAGTAATGAGTGCCACTCAGCAAGACACCGCCACACGTCAACATGAATACAGCTGTGAGACACAGATACACCAAGGTTATGACACCTGACCAAGTTGTTTGTACATGCTGCCAACGTGAGCACACAGTGGCAAGTTCGCAAACTTAATTGTCAGACCTTGTATGTACTGAAATTGGTGATCACAAAAAAACATTTTTACTCTTATAAACATTCAATATCCAATACTACAGGTGTAACTTTAAATTTTATATTATAGGAAAATATGCATGAGAATCAAATTTTATGACTTTCTCTCTAGGAACAAAACTAGTATATAAGAAAATATACAATAAAATATATTAATATATAAGGAAAATTGTTCCAATGTCTTTGAGATTATATTTTATTTAATAAAATCATCAGATAAAGTTTTGTGAAATATTTAACATTTTATGTAGCAGTATCCTTTATTCCTTGATTAAATTTTCTTACTGTATACACATATGTTTCTAATAATATTTACACATATATAGAGTCAGGTTTTTTGGTTTTTAATCTCTTGAAAATATTTCCCTCAATAAATTTTATATTTGAAGGATCAAGATGGGTTACCGTGAAAACTATTATGAAATGTTAGAAGGTTATAACCATAAGGTTAGTAAAGAATCCTACAGAGCGAATATACTTAAAAGACCTTGTGTTAAGACAAAAATAATGTACAATTAAAAAGAATTTGGGTGAGGATGATTTATAAATCATACATTACATGAATAAAAAATTCTAGACTGCATTTCTACTATTACCAAAACATGTCCTTTAAGTATATTAAAGAACACTAAAACTCAGTATCACAAATGGCATGCTTAGGAGAAAAGGCACTGGGAGAGAAGACAGTTGACTTTCCTATGTAGTAACTGGTTGTTATCAGCTAATCTATACACACACAGACACATACATACACACATACAATATATGTATAAATATATATATATACAGAGGATACTAATAATCGTAAATACGTTTTAAGAAAGGAAAAAACTATTAAAATTTTAATACTCAATATATTCCAATGACAAATGACTACAAGTCTAATTTGACTTCTGCAATTACAAGAGGTGCTCTAAGTGGTTACCATCAGTGTCCAGATACTTCTGATTATGGCAAACTACTGCTTAAACAATATTGACTGAAGTGTCCACTAGTATTGCCGTGCATGCCATTTCAATTTCGTCCCAAAGTACCATCAGCGTAGCTGTTTTCAAAGGTACACCACATTCTTTAAGGTTTGCCCATAGTTAGAAGTCAAGGGGTATAAAGTCAGAAGAATGTGGGGGAAACAGAAACAGTATTCTTGAATTTCAGATACCACTTCAAAATGATCTTGAGTTTCTTGAATGACAACTATGTTTCCGCCATTTTCTGTGACTGTCCTGCCTGTCGCATGGTGATGCTAGCATTCATTTGATTAACACCATCTTTCAAATGAATGTCATACTACAGATAGCTACTATAATTCAACTTCAAAATGTAATACCTAGACAACCTTTCTTAAAATCTGTATACATATTTGGCACCCCCGGTATATGCATGTATGTGTGTATGTATACATGCATTCTCTCTCTCTCTCTCTCTCTCTCTCTCTGTCTCTCTCCCCCTCCTTCCCTCCCTCCCTTTCACACACACATACAAAATTTCAATTTGACATGGTGGTGGTAGTGGTGATAGAAGTGGTGGTGAATGAGGTGTCTCTCTATTCTTTCTGCTCAAGTCAGATGAAAAAACTTGAAGAGCTTACAAAATAACTTTGTAAAATGAGATCCCATTTTAAAAGAAACAACTCTCTTAAAGAATAGAGACTTGGAGGTACCTAAATTCACAGTGTCAATGATAAATGCCAAAGGTGTCCATTTGTAGTTCAGATAGAATCACCTAAAAGCACATGGTCCTCAGACCCTTCTTCTTGACATTAAATTAGTAACTGAAAATCGACAACATTGTGGTTATAGTCTATCAAGCTAGCATTTTCTGCATATCCGGAGACAATAAGCACACTTCTTTCCTGTACTGGAGAGCTAGTACTTCTGGCAGATAGAACTATGACATGTTATTTCTGGTGCAGATGTAATCAGGCCCTAAGCTCATCTGGCATTTACTTTCTTATTCTTTCACTGACACTTCTGGATATCAATTCAGTCTATACCAGGGGTGTCCAATTTTTTGCCTTCCCTGGGCCTTCTTCATTAGAAGAAGAACGGTCTTGGGCCACACATAAAATACACTAACACTACTGATAGCTGATAAGTTAAAATAAGGTCCATGTGTAATTTTCATAATGTTTTAAGAAAGTTTACGAATTTGTATTGGGCCACATTCAAAGCCATCCTGGGCTGCATGTGGCCTGCAGTCTACAAGTTAGACATGCCTGGTCTATACTGAGAGGTAAGTCTTTTAGATTTTTCTTGACACAGGTATTATTAAGTGGATGAATGCCACTTTCCATGATACAAAGGGAAACAGATAATCAAGATTTTTTTATAATTCACAAATTACAGGTTTAGAATAGCTAGAAAAATGAGGACAATAGGCATACTTAGAAAACTTACAGGCATCAATAGTTGAGTAAATACCTATCTAGGTGTATACTCTCCAGTGGGACTTCTTCAAGTGTTTGAGTTAGGGTGTTAGGCAACTCACTATGTTCATTATTCAAAAAATGTGGGGGGCTTCTATGAATAAGACAATGGCCTCAAAGTTGAATAAATTAAGGACATGTAAAGTAAGAAGTATGGTTATCAAATTGGAGTCTTGGAAGAGACCAGGAGACCAGAGACCAGCAGAGACAAATGAGAGTTAGTAATAAGTCCTAAACAAAAAGACATGGCAATACTCCACTGAATTTTACTAGATAATGACTTACTAGTGGAGATTTTTTTTTTTTAAGTTACATAGCTTTGTAATACAAAACTTATTTTACAGATGTGTCATTATCTGTCATATGACAATAAAAATAATCAAGAACATTAGTTTCACAATAAGAAACAGAGTTGGAGTTTATTCATAGTATTTCTAAGAAATGAATTAATTTTTAGTTTTAATAATAGCAATTTAAAATGATATACAAAGATTAGCAGAGATTAAAATTGGAATGTGATTATAGAGAAAACATTTAACTTGGTCATCACTTGGGAGTTTCAGTCAAATTACTGAATACTAAAATACAGAAATTAATATTTATTACATTTTAAAAGACAGAAAGATTAAAACTATTCAATGTGATTATAATGCTAAAAAGATCTGATGACATAAAATTTTTAAACTTCTCACTTCATAAATTTAATGAGGAATGTTCTTAGTTATAGTTGTTATTCAAAGGAATGAATAATGGTAATAGCTACCACTTGTCTCTTGGGAATATTATCCATAAGGAGGCAAAGATGATGATGATGACAATGATAATGATGATAAAACAGGCTAATTTTTTACTGAGTGTTACTATGTGTCAAATACTTTCCTATATGATTCATTCTATTTAATCATCATATACACATAAACAATACAACATTCTATGAGTTAAATTCTATGAATTTCTTAATTGAATATATAGAAAACTAAAGATTACATTGTTAAATAAATTGCTTGTGAGTGTATTGATGGTATGACTTGGAGCCAGTGTTTGAAACGAGTATTTCAGAGCCCACATTTTTAACCAATCTGCTGTATTATTTATTTATTTCAATACAGCCTCCAAAACTCAACTCAATATTATCCAAAAAATCCAAGCAATAGGGAAAAAAAGAAGTTGATACATGGTACATTCAAGAGTAATCATAAACAAATATATCATCTGATTACCAGTGTGAAAATTGTTTTATTACCATATATGCTACAGAGATTATATGACATTAGTTATTAATTCTCTTACTTTATTCCCCTGCCTATAACTCATTTCCTCCTGTCAACCACTTAAATATTTTCAACAGAAAAAAAAAGGCTTTCAGAGATTACATGTTAATAAAAATTGATATAATAAAACACTGATCTTGAACATAAGCAACGTATGTTTCTAGAACAATTCCACTTTTCTTTATTATTGTAAATAAATCTCATTTTGTACCTTTATAAACCACCAAAACAAAAAATAAATACCTGGTTTTATTAATGAAACCCAGTAAAGTAAAAACCTTACAGGTGAGGAATGCCATATGTGAACTGATATATCAGCACCACGGGACAACATTTTAATTGCTCTCTTAATGTTTTTCATTCAGCCGATGTTTTAGAGGACATATGGCACATTTCCCTGGGAATGAGAACTGTTCTAGGATTTATATTATTTTTCAATAAAATTCAGAATTTTAATTTGTGCTTTTCTTAATTTAAACCACTATACAATTAACATTCTATCCCATTGAGCCTTTTTAAGCCAACGGAATCACCATCTAAGATGTTGGCCTTCAGAATCATAAAAGGTTAAGGCCATTTTGCAAAGTCACAAAGGAACCATTTTGTAAATTTCATCCTACCAGAGGTTTCTGACTAAATACGAAGATGAAAATGCCTTCTTCAATGTTATTAACAGAGTAGACTAGCTTCCTGCCAATATTTGTCATTTAAAATATTACAAATAAAGAAACAAAAACTCAGACACAGACAACAGTTTAGTGGTTACCAGAGGGTGAGCGGGGAGGGAGGTGGTAGAAGAGGGTAAAGAGAGTTAAGTACATGGTGATAAATGGAGAACTGACCTGGGTGGTGAACACACAATGCAATATACAGATGCTGTATTATAGAAATGTAACTTGAAACCTATATAATTTTGCTAACCAATGTCACCCCAATAAATTCAATGAATAAAAAAAAATTTCATAAACACTGAAAGTCAATTTTACTAATGCCCTTAGACCAAGCAAAATTAACAAGTGCTTTCACTATAATTCTAAGCAGTTATTTTGAGTCTTTTAATGTAATGTTCTGTTTTGGAATTTATGAATCAGTTAGCAATCAATTTATAAAAATCAAAAAACTTTTTCTTTGAAAATGGAAATTTCTGTATGCTGTAAGGTTGTGAGAGGTTAGTTCTATTTAAAATGCATGAACAATTTCTAGCACATCATTTTTATTTCTTGCAAGGCCTTCCTGGAATTTAATAATTTTACTAAATCTGTGCACAGAACAAGACCTATGATTTGGAGTCAGGAGACATCCTTTAAAATCATTGTTCATTACAACCTAATTTAACTCTATTCAGCAAGATATAAATCCTTGTGAACATCAAATCTTTCATCGTAAAATGAGGATAATAATATAAAGCTTACTTGACAGAGTTGTGGTATAGATTAAATCATATAATACATATGAACATGTGTTCTGAATATGAAAACAAATCTGTACAGACGTTAACCACAAATAACCATTTCTTATTCTGTGACCCATGTGCCCTGGGAAATTATCCCAAATAATTCAATAGCCGAAGCCAGATTTGCATAATGTTCTCTTGATGCAAGTTTTCAGTGCTTTTAAAAACTTGTATGATTTCTTCTTCCAGGTTTCAGAAAGAACTTTTGTCTCTAAACTTGACTCATTTGCCCTGAGATAAAAATGCCTTGTCTGTTTCCTTGGATTGACAGTGGAAATGTCATGAAGGAAGAAAATTGCACAATGAAAAATTTTAAATGAATATCTCAATTATATATCTTGCATATTTTCTTCACATAATTATGAAAAGTATGTGTCATCATTACACTCTCTATTATAATGAATTATTATAGCAACCATTTTGAACATCTTCCCTTTAGCTTCTTATGTATGACCTTCACAATCAAGTACACATTTTACCTACTTTAAGAACATCAAAACTTTATCATTTTTGCAATAATCAGAAGCAACTTTCAATCCATATTATAAATGTGGAAGCAAGGTCTATAAGCTACCATGAAGAATAAAGTAAATTATCTTAGAAATTTTTCAGGGCCTTGTTTTTATATAAATTGCAGTTCTAGTTAATAGTTATCTCCATTAATCACAGTTTCTACAACCTTACCATCCACAGTTGGCCCTATTCTTGGGGTTACACAGGACAATTAAATCCTACTCCCACTACTAACATTCACAGGAATAATACATTAACCACCCACATCATGTGCATCTAGCTAGCTAGCTACCTGAGTGCGCTAAGGACCCTTTATAGTCAAATGCAAGCATTTATTGCAATGCTTCATTGAATGACTATTATAGAAATACTATTTGAACCAGTAAGCTAAGAATAACATCTGATGACCTTTAGAAAAGACAAGCAAAAACACTTAAAGAAGCATGGGTCCCTTAAAAAACTAGCTGGATGTGGCTAGTGAGTAGTCAAGAACAGTATGTCATCTTTAGATTGAAGAAGGAAGATGGAGAGCAGAAATGGCTCTCTACATGTACTCAACTCTGAGAAAAGGAGTTGTCTTCATAGAAGGGAAATGGAGCTGTCAAACTGGAAGAAAAAACAGACAACTTTGGAGCAAAGCAGAGATTTTGTGAGGGGAGGAACTGTTATATTATTTTTTTTCTTGGCTACTGCATTTTGTTCTCTGAACATCACTTTGACCATTGTAGGGTGGCCATCTGGAGACTGTTCCTATTTCATGTATTTTATAGTAGCCATGCCACACAATATTTGAACTTTATAACTGACTTCAAAAGTATGAATTCCATCAGTAAAACAAAGAGGTAACCAAGCAAATAGGAGAAGATATTTGCAAACAATGCCTCTATTAAGAGGGTAATATCCAAAATACGTGAAGACTGTCTGGAAAGTATCCAGCCATGTAATATGAAAGATAAAGGCATTTATAGCTGGATCTTTTCCAAACAGCCTTTGTATAAAAAACTCACAACTCAACAACAAAAAATTAAACAATCCAATTAAAAAATGGGCAGAGGACCTGAACACATTTCTCAAGAAGACATACAAAGAGCATTTTGTCATATATATATATATGCTCAACTTCACAAGCAATTAGGAAAATGCAAATCAAAACCACAATTCAATACCACTTCACACTTGTTAGAATGGCTATCATTAACAAGACAAATAATAATAGTATTGGTTGTGGAGAAAAAAGAACTTTCATGCGCTGCTAGTGGGCATGTAAACTGGTACAACCACCACGGAAAACAGTGTGGAGGTTCCTCAAAAAATTAAGATTAGAATTACCATATGACCCAGAAATCCCTCTTCTGGGTATCAACCCCAAAAATTTGAAAACCTTTTTTCATGATATATGTACTCCTATGTTCATTGCAGCATTATTCATGTTGGTCAAAACATGGAAACAACCGAAGTGTCCTTTGATGGATGATTGGATAAAGAAGATATAGTATACATATACACAGTGGAATATTATTTAGGCAAAAAGAAAGATGAAATACTGCCATTTGTGACAATAGAAATGGATCTTGAGAGTATCATCCTAAGCAAAATAAGTCAGATGGAAAAAAAGCAAAAACCATAGGATTTCATTTATATGTGTGATATAAAACAAAAAACAAACAAGCAAAACAAACTCAGACACACAAAACAGAAAGGTGGTTACCCAGAGGGGAAGGGAGGGTGGGAGTAGGATGAAGAGGGTCAAGAACATCAAATATATGGTGACAGAGGGAGACAAGATTCTGGGTGGTGACTACACATACAATACACACATGATGTATTATAGAATTGCCAACTTGAAGCATACGTTATTAACCAATGTCATGCCAATAAATTTAATTTTTAAAAAGTGTGGGACCATATAAAGACATAAGATTCCCCCTTAATCTCATGATCAGTGACAGGAGAAAGGAATTAATATCTTGTTTTTGTGATCAACGTGAAAAGGAAAACAACAGCAAGACTACAAGAGGGTAGTTTCATAAGAAAAAGCTCAATGTACTGAAATAGCTTTAAAAAAATTGAATTAAATGAGATAATACATGCCAAAGATCTTTAACTATAAAATGCTTTATCAATGTAAGGTATCCAATGGAAGAGAATCAAAAACCCAGAAATAAATCCACAAATATATGGATAAATAATTTTTGATAAAGGAGTGAAAAATATGCAAAGGGGAAAAGAAAGCCTCTTCAGTAAATGGTGCTGGAAAAACTGGAAAACCACATGCAAAAGAATAAATCTGAACTGCAAACTGTCATCATATACCAAAATTCAAAATGGATTAAAGACCCCCCACATAAGACCTGAAACAATAAACTGTGTACCAGAAAACAATGGTACTAAAGTTACAGACCTCAGATTCAGGGAGGACTTTATGAACCTGACCTCAAAGGCAAGGGAAGTAAAAGCAAAAGTAAATGAATGGGAATATATCAAACTAAAAAGCTTCTACACAGAAAAAAAACAAAACAAAAAAACATGAACAAAGCAAAGAGACAACCAACCAAATGGAATTAAATATTTACAAACAACACATCTGATAAGGGAACAATATCTAAAATATGTAAAGAATTCATACAACTCAACAGCACAAAAACAAACAATCCAATTACAAAGTGGTCAGAGGACCTGAACAGATACTTCACCCATGAAGAAATACAAATGGCCAATAGATAAAAAAATGCTCAACGTCATTAGCTATCGGGAAATGG
>PVJL010009452.1:13422-33473 GCA_004026885.1 Lyroderma lyra
GAGATACCACCTCACACCTGTGAGAATGGCTGTTATCAACAAGACAAGGAATAACAAGTGCTGGAGAGGGTGTGGAGAAAAAGGAACTCTGGTACACTGCTGGTGGGAGTGCAAACTGGTACAACCACTGTGGAAGGCAGTGTGGAGGTTCCTCAGAAAATTGGGAATGGAGCTACCATTTGACCCAGCAATCCCCCTTGGGGATCTACCAAAATTTTTTGAAAACGTTAGTCCGCAAAGACTTATGTACCTCAGTGTTCACTGTAGCCATGTTCACAGTGGCCAAGTCATGGAAACAACCAAAGTGCCCTTTGATAGATGACTGGGTAAAGAAGCTGTGGTACATATACACAATGGACTATTACTCAGAAAAGATGAAATACTGCCATTTGAGACATGGATGGACCTTGAGATCTTCATGCTAAGCAAAATAAGCCAGAGAGAAAAAAAATAAGAACTATATGACGTTTCTCTTATGTGGAATATAAAACTGAAAGAAACAAAGATACAAAAACTCATGGACACAGTCAATAATTTAGTGGTTACCCAAGGGTAAGAGGGGAAGGGGTGGGAGGGGAAGCGGTGGGAGAGGAGGGAGGGGGAGTCAACTATATGGTGATGGAAAGAGAACTTTGGGTGGTGAGCACATAATGTTACACATTGCCAATGCACTGTAGAATTGTACACTTGGAACCAATGTAATTTTTGCCAACCAATGTCCCAATAAATTTAACAATATATATTTTTTAATGGAAGGTATCACAATTATAAAATAAAGGGAGAAAGGAGAAAGGCCGTGTATTTTCTCTGGTCAATCATTAGATGCTATGTCATCCTGAAGATCATAATAACATCACAGCAAGGAGGACTGTCATCATAAAAAGTGTCACTCTAGTGTATCCTCCAACACTTTTCTAGCTGCTCTCATTCAAGCAATGCTTTATTTCAACATCTGGACATATGAGGTTTTTTAAACTTGTTATTTCAGAAGTTCATTATCTTCCAAAGTGATGCACATTCCAAAGAATATGTATAATTCCATGATGAGAGCATTTTTTTTCTGATCCTCCACATTATTTTTTACAGCTGCACAATATTCTATCATGTAGATGTACCATATTTACTCAACTAATTTCCTATGCATTCAGGTGATTTCCAATATGTTGCAGTTATAAACAAGGCTACAATGTGTGTAGTAATTTATGCATATCACTGGAAATATACCTTCAGAATATATTCTTCAAAGTAGAATTCCTGGGTCAAAAGCACTTGTTTGGGTACATGTCGCTAAGTTTTTCATTCCCCATGCTTAGCAAGGAGAACCTCTGTATCCCCAAGACTTGGCAACAGATTGTGTAGTGAAGACTTCTGTTTTAAACTGGCCAGTGTGGCAGGTAAGAATCAGTGAAAAACAGAATTTTATTTTGCACTTATCATGAGTAAAGTTAAATGTGTTTTTATATATTTAAAGGCTTTTTTTACCTTTTTATCAAATTGAACATTCATGTATCTTACTCATTTTTATAACATTTTAAAGAATTCTTTATATATTAGGGACATTATATAATATATAAAGATTGTACTTATGTTCATTTTGACAGGCAATTTTTGAAGTTAAATTGATATAACAATTTTTTATTTGATCAGGATCTTAAGTAACCTTAGAAAACTTTTCTCAACACCCATGTTAAGAAGAATCCACCCATTTTTCGAGTACTTACTTGTTCCTTTTCTTTTTATTTTTATGTTGTATCACTCATCCATTTGAAATTTATTCTTAGATACACAACGAGGTATGGATCAAATTTTGTATTTTTTCACAGAGAGATCCAGTTTTGCCAGCACAACTTATTTAAAATCCCGTTTATGCTAGTGATTTGAGAGACAATATACTAAATTTCCACTTATATTTAAATCAATTTCTTGACCTCCTATTCTAGGAACTGGTCTTCCTAGTTATGTACCCAGTACCACACATGAATATAGCCTTGATAGTATGTTGTAGCATCTAGTAAGCTCCCTATTCTTATATGTTTTTCCACATGAATTTTAGAATGAAAATGTCTAGCTCCATAAAATGGCCTTTGGATATATTTGATTGCTTTAAACATATAAATTACTTAGGAGACCTAATATAGTTATATTGAATTTTCCTATTCAAGAACGAGAATGCTTTTCTATTTGTTCAATATATTTTTATGTCTTCCAAAATTATCAGCTTCCATATAGGTTCTGCCTAATTGTTTATAGAATTCCTCTGAAGTGTTTAGTGTCTATTTTTGCTATTGTAAATAATGTTTAACATTATACAAAGGCTTTCCAGAAAGTAACCAGCCATGTAATATGAAAAATAGAGGCATATATGGCTGGATTTTTTTCTGGACAGCCCTGTTACCCTCTAACATGTAATTGTTTATGTGTATGAAGTGTATTTAATTATTTAATTTTACACTTTGCTAGCTTACTAAATTCTTCTACTATTTGAGTTATTTTCATAATTGATTTCTCTAGGTTTTCTATATATATTACTATATCACATACTAATGCAAATAGAGATAGTTTCCATTCTTATTGCCCTAATTCTTATATTGCCTAACTCCAGTAGCTAAAACAAAACACTTTTGATTGTAGTGGGAGATAGTTGGCTTCTTTGCTTTGTTTTTAACCTTAGTGGAAATTCCTTTAGTGTTTTCCCATTAGGTAAGATGATGGCTTTAACATTAATAAGTCTGTATGTATAAATTAATATTTAACATTAATAAGTCTGTATGTATAAGTTAAGGAGCTATCTGAAAATTTCTAGTGCTTTCTTTTTAGTGTTTTAATCAGGAATGCATTTGGCCAAAGGTTTTCATATATGTCAAGTTTATCATGTGAGATACCTTCTTAGATCTCTGAATACAGTAAATTATAATAATAAATTTTTAAAATATTATGCACTTAACATTATAAAATATTGTACAATGGGTGAGAAGATCTCAGTAAATAGAGTAATATATTATGTTCATGAATTATTAAGAGAAGACCCAATGTTCTTAAAACAGCAATTCTCTCCAAATTTATTTATAGATTCAAAGCAATTCCAATTAAAATCCCAGCAGCCTCTGTTTGTATATCTTAATAAGCTGGTTCTAAACTATACATGAAAATTCAAATAAAACAGAGTATTTGAAACCATTTTGGAAAAAAAATGTTTGGAAGTTTAATCTGATTACAAGACTTACCATAGTCAGAACAGTGTAGAATTAGTGGAAGAATAATTTATAGAAGGGTGGAACAAAATACAATGTCCTTAAACAGAGCTGTACACAGGGTCTATTGATTTTTTACCATGATGCTAAGTTAACTCAATAGTGGGGGGAAAAAAGGCATTTTAACAAATAATGCTGGAATAAATTGCAAGGCATATAGTAAAAATGAACCCCATTCCTTCCATAACACTATATACAAAAAATGACTTAAAGTGAGCAGAGTTCTAATCATTAAAGCTAAAGCAATCAAACTTCTGTATGCAAAGAATGCATACAGGAAAGTAATGTGAGATAAACTAATATAGTCAGAAAATATACTATCAGGCAGTAATAAAAATTTAATCATGCAGCATATATGAAACTCAAAAACATTATTTGAGAAAAATACGTCACACATACAAGTATGTGAGCCCATTTGTGGGAAAGTTTAGAACAGACGATCTAATCCAACAATTGTTGCCTGGGGCCAAGAGTGGAGGTGGTAGTTAATTTCAAATGGGTTTGAAGAAACTGTATGTTGCAAAGAAAATCTTTTCATTGTGATGTCCAAAACTCCTGAAGTGTACATTTAAAATGGAAATAGTTGTTATGTGTAAATTTTATCTTAATAATGTTGATTTCATTGAAAGCAAAAAATGTATTACATAATGTTCTAGGTGTTCCATCAATGGTCTGTCTTGAAGTAAAAATGTGAAAAACATAGCTAGGAAATCTATGCATATCAAGCTAAATCAACATCTAAAGCTAGGTCACTCCCTATATTTAGAATTAAGGTGTAAGTTTTTTATAACATGCTTCAGATGAACTATGTAGTTTCTTTAGGGCCCCTGATCATTCATACAATTCTCGTTATTGGATCATATCATTCTAATAATTTTTCAACTGAAAGCTTTCTGAATAAGATGAAATCATTTTTTGTTTTTTCATGTTACCTTTTCATTACTCATTTTCAGCTCCATCTTTTAAAAACTGAATTTTCAGTCCAGCTCTGTCAAATATACTTGTAATATTTCTACTTTTCTCTTTCTGTGATCCTCAGAACTCCACATAACTTTATGGACAGTAATAATAACCAGCATGTATTATTAGCAACGTATTATATTACAGGCTATAAAATAGTTTATTCCAAAAATATTAAAATTAAATAAAGATATATTCTAGTAATACAGGAGTAAAAAAAACCATTGGCTACCTTATTTTATGTGAGGAAATGTCTTTCTTAACTTTAAAATTTCAAGAAAAACAGTATTTCTGAGCCTAACACTTACAGGGTTTAGAAACAATCAAATATAAACTAATGTCCCTCTAAATAGATCAGGATCAGAGAGAATATTTTCAAAGAGTATCAAATTCAAGCTGTAATACTCATAAAACAGCTGGTAAGTGACAGTGGAGGAAGTAGTTACTTGCATGTTTTTTGTTTTTTGTTTTTTAATTTTTTGCTTTTTTGGTAGTTTCCTGGCTGGGAATCGAACCCAAGCCATAGCGTTGAGAGCGCTGAAGCCTAGCCACTGCACCACCAGGGAACCTACTCTTGCATGTTTTAAATCACGAGGCATTTCTGAATGCTAAGTGTCTCTTGCAGCTCTCTGATGCCCTACTGTGTTATATACTGCGATGAAATGTGTGAAGAGATGGTGTGCAGTAATTGGTCATTGTATTCATGGAGAAAAAGTTCTGAGATTGCCTCTTGATAGTCGCTTTAAAAATTTATTACCTGCATGAAAAGAGAAAGCTGGATCCAATCTGTGAACTGGTAGCAATATCCAATCAGTTTTCTTTTAAATAACGTGCGTATCATTGTGAAAACAAAGCATTTGTATGTTTCAGTGTCGTGTAAAACATTGTAACTTAAATGGAATATCAAGATGTTTTAGGTAGAATATAAATGGATTCTGTAGGAGAGTTTACCCAGCCTCTGTTATTGAGATTAGAACCATGAAATGTTTATGAATCATAAGTTTCTTTACAGAAGTGAAAACAATAACAACAGTGCTATGAACAGGAAGGACAAAGATTCTTAAACATACGAAATAAACAATACTTAATAGATTTGGTCATCAATCATTAAGAGGACATTTGACAAATGAAAATATAATCTCAGAGGGTTTACCTAAACTCCATCAGAGTTATATTAAAGCTTTTTGCTTTGTGTTTATGTCCTTTGTACCAATTTTGGGACATTGTTATCTTCCCAAATGAAATGTTAATGATGCATGTGCAACTTGGTAAAATAAGCTTGTGTGTGTGTGTGTGTGTGTGTGTGTGTATGTGTGTGTGTGTGTGTGTGTGTGTGTGTGAGAGAGAGAGAGAGAGAGGGAGGGAGGGAGGGAGGAGACAGAACTGAGGAGCTTTATAAAGCTTACAGCAGCAAAATATCTGTAATGTAAAATTAAGTAAGATTTGGTGACATAAAACTTACCATATAGCTGCAAACTTTGATTGTAGCCCTTGTAGTTCACTCTTTTATTCCACAAATATTCCCTCAACTACTATCTCTAATGTGTAGGCAAAACACTACGTTAAATGTGTAGCTAAGTGACTGAAAAATTAAGTGACTAAGAAGCCCCAGTCCTTGCCTGGAAATAATTCAGCGATATTTAAACAATGGCTTTTATATCATGTTCTGTCTCCACACTAATAATAAAACGTGTCCCTCAGAGCCCTGCAGTAGGCAGAGGCACCTCAGTGACAAGTAAGATGATGAGTGGTTGAGGTTTTCCTATTCTTTCTTCCCTGTCCCAATTAAGCCAGCTTTTTACGTAAGGCTGTCAACAAAAGTTTTCGCTGGGTAAACCTTTCCAACTGCTACTGAAATCATTTTAAAATCCTGACCTTACCACGCTTCAGTGGAGACCTGATATAAATATTTTAAAAAGCAAAAAGTTAGGCTTATTCAAGTACTTATTCATTATTTCAAGAAATAGTGGACTTCCAGAACCGAGATGTTTAATTAATATTTTATGTGTTCACTTAGCCCTAAAAATCCACTACATCTTAGGAAAGATTTGATATTGCTGTATGTACTCCCCCATCAACATGTGAGAAGTCCAGTTTAAATTCTCCATCCACACATTCAGCAACTTTGACATTTTTTCCTTTCTCTTGCAGTGACTATGTAGTTTTCTACAGTGTGAACAAAGCAGAAAGAAAACTCAGGGCCTCATGCCCCTGAATGGCCCTGACCTGCTCTATCTCTCTGAATTGTTTCTCTAGAGAGAAGTCTTTTACCTTCCTTCCTATAAGCCCATCACCACTGCAGGTTCTAAGACAAATTTATTTGCCATCAGAAATGTTTTTTTGTTTTTGTTTTTTAAATAACTGCTACTTTGAAACAGTACAGATATATTACCCTTGATACTAGTATCATTCTGGGAATATAACTCAATAACACAAACTTGGACTCATTCTGTCACCCTAACTCCACATTATCCCCTCTTGTGGGTAAATATTTTCGTACCTTACTCCTATGTCCCAAAATCTACATACTCACGACTTCTCAGAATCTTGGTCATTACAGCACTGAAGCTCTTCCTTGATCTACCAATTCTCCCCTTCCAAATACTGCAATTACCTGTTTGACAGGCTTTATTAATGTTGAAAGTGACTTCTCCTAAATTTTCATGTCCTATGCTACATGTTCACATGTGAAAAGGTATATGCTGACATGGTCTCTGGATTTTCTGTGCTTCTTATCAACTAAACCAGGAATATATGTTTTGGGGAAAATCCATTGCCTAAGAAAATCAAGTACAGAAATCAAATATATTGCACAAGTAACCAGTAAAGCTCATTTGTCCACTTGTCTCTCCCTATCTTCACTAAGGCTCATTGAAACACAGATAAAAGCTATTGCTGTGTTTGGTCAAATATCCTTGTATCACAGATAAGTTCAGTGAACACCAGACACATTAGAGATGACCTTAGTAGGGTCATATGGCTGGTCTACATCCAATCTTTGGTCTCTCTATGGATTTCAAGGCTAAAAATCTGTGGACAAAGTTTTGTTTAAAAAGAATGGAATTACCTCTACTTTTTAACATTACATCCAATACTATCAGTCTCTATTATCCTTTGTAAGTTGCACTAAGATTTGTGAATTAATTTTTACAAATTAATTTTATTAAACAAACATCTCCTAATTTGCTTCTAACATTTTTTAATTAGCTCGGTGTGGATAGAGGTATCCCTATTTTGGAATATTTATGTGTTCTGTAACAGAAGATGATTTTTGGAACATACTTTAAAATATCACATCAAAATTCATAAACAGGTAAGAAAAGGTTTTTCCACATTGAGTGAAGAAGTGCTAAACCAGACAGGTCAAGTCCACTGAGAAAAACTTGAAAAGTTTCAGGATTTGGAACAATCTGCTATTGTTTCACAACTGGTCTATTTTCAGGAGATTTTAGATTAAAAACCGGTTTTTGGATTCATCTTGTACTTAACTGGATTGGAGGTCAAACTACACTTAAATCTTATGATTAAACTCATCAAACTGTTTCTTTGGGTTAACTGTTTTCATGTAATTATATATGAATTCCAATTTGACAAAATATTGAGAAAATTTAAATTTCTTATGAATCTCGCATGATCGCCCTCTAAGTAATGGCAGTAACCATTGCTAAACAAGCAGATGCTGGGTATTATATTGAATCTCTTTGAATAACAGGTGATGAATTAAGCCAGGATTGATTTCTCAGTTTATTACAGATGATGGTCATAATTTGTGGGGAGTTCTGAAATAGAAAACCACACCTAGGTGATGCCAGGATGCTAATGTTCATACACAGAATGTCACTGAGTTAAATACAGAGACAGAACCAGGAGAAAATCTTCTCAATGTTTACTTAGCTGTCAGTTATGTGTTCAATTGTTATATATCTAGGAGGTGGGGGGGGCACTTGGAAGATGATTAATTCTAATCTCCTGCTACTTCAAGTCCATTATGAGAATGTTCCTGCGTTACCATGTTTAGAAAAAAAGAAAGAAAAAAACAGAAAATTGTCTATTTCTTAGGTATTGACTCTTTCCAACATCAAATAACTCCTCCACCCTTCTTTTGCAATATTTATGTTCCCTCATTTGAATGGTGTCAAGTATGAAAACTTTGCATTAATAGGAGCCTCCCTGTTTCATGTGAGTCCCATCTTTCCTCGTCTCTTCTCTGAGCATTTCTTCAATCTGCAAAACTTAATAATGGTACGTATCTGTATCGTTCTTTAGTGATTGTAAGATTTAAATAAGTGATGCTTTTGTTTGAAAATTGCAAGTGAGGAGTTCCCTGGTGGTATAGTGGCTTAAGGCTTCGGCGCTGGCTCTGTCAACGCTGAGGCCTGGGTTCAATTCCCAACCAGGGAACTACCCACATACAAAATAAATAAACAAACAAACAAACAAATAAAATTGCAGGTGAATTATTTGTAAACTTCAGTGTGTTTGAGAATCACCTACGGGGTGGGCAGAATATAAAAATAAAAATTACTAGGCTCAATCCCTTAAGATTGAGTAGGTCTCAATCTTAGCAGGTCTTCGGAATATGCATTTAAGAAATTTATCCAAAGACTGAGGCAGGCTGACCCTAAACTAGGCTTTGAAAAACATGATCAGAAAATCCCAAAGCCCACTGAAACCCATTCACTTTCAATATTCAAGGAAATGAGGTTTTCTGAAGTCTCCCTTCATCTCACATCCTGTGATGGGAGGATAATTCCCTAAGGGACTAAAGAATTATACATTATAATGTTTTTAAATGGATTTTCTTATCCATTAAAGTAGGCACTCGATAAACCATTTCAATCTCGAGACACATATTACTCAATTCTGGGAATTAAAAAAAATACTATCTCTATAAACAGGTTCTCCTCAATGTTTTCTCTTGTCTATTTCTGCATTTTTTATTAACCACATTTGACCTACTGAATTTAATGTGTGATCTTTTCATTCCTATCACACATCAATTTATTTAGTTTTATTTGATCTTATCACTCTTTCACTGATTTTTTTAAAAATTTCACCTATCATATTTTTAATTCATATCTTCCCAAGAGCTGGCTTTGTTTTTCAAAATTCAGTATCAAAGAAAATCAAAGGAATTTATATGGTGTTATTATTTGATTTGCTCTTGGATATAAAAGGAACAGATTAGAGAGCAATTTAGAGTGGTTGGATAGACATGCAGAATTTCCACCAATAGATATATTATCTAAATTAATAAAGAGTCAATAACTTTATTGCATTGATCTGATAGCACTTGCTGTGCTACATACATTTGATTTATTCTTTGTTACTTTTTTCTTGAACCTGTATCAACGATTCCTTTATTAAACTCTCCTCAATTTCTCTCTTGGGGCTCTTATGGTTTTAATGAGATTCTTAAAAAAAAAGGCATTGTATCAGTCAAATATTAAGTGCAATATATAATTTCACAACATTTTATAAGAAACCAACCTGTTACAATTCATGACTACCTTACTGAATCTACAAAAGCCATATTTAAATAGAACTGATAGGTTTCAGAAAATTAAAGCAAACTCACTATGGTACATTTCAGAAATTCCTGAGCTATCAGGAGCTAGGATGGCTACAGAAGTAGTAAATCCATGACTCTTCTGATCAATTATCTTCCTATCTGTACAGCACAGGAAATATAGTCAATAATATTGTAAACACTGTTTAAGGTGTCAGATGGGTACTAGAGTTATCAGGGTGATCACTTTGTAAAGTTTATAAATGTCTAATCATTATGTTGTACACTTGAAACTAATATTGTAAGTCAATTGTAACTGAAATACAAATTTAAAAAATAAAAATAATGATGCAAATGCAACTAAAATTTAAAGTACACCTTTACAATTGTTTCAAAGCAAGGGTGTAATGTGTATGCTGATTTACAAAGTAATTATTCAAAGCCTTATACATTTCTAATACAGGTAATCCCATACAACACAGCACTTTCTATAACACTGTTTCACTCTTAACAGGGTTCAAGAATTGGTGAAAACCCGAACAACACAGAATGCAATGAGAGCTTTTAAGAGCAAACAATACCTCATTTAAAATTTTTCATTGAGCACAGATGTCGTATCAGATTTGTCTATAGAATATTAAAATTTATTAGAATTTTAAATCCATTCTGATCATGGACTATGAAGTATATGCATGTTAAAACTTTTTAGTACATTATACATAGGTGAAAATTGCTTTAATAAAGATATTTCTCTTATAAAATATAATAGTATTTTCTTTTAACTTTTGGACTCTAACCCCCTTTTTTTTGTGTAAGTTCTTTGTTTCATGTAATATGGATTCACATAACAGCATTTTAGGAACCTAGTAACCATGTTATGCAGGGTTGCCTATATCTAATTAATAATGGACAGCAAAGAAAGTACACACTACTTTGCTTAATATATTTTTCACATTCAATATCAGTTCCATCAGAAAATGTTGTGGTTCCCGGGTGGTGTAGTGGCGAGGCTTCGGCACTCTCAAAACTGTACCTGGGTTCGATTCCCAGCCAGGGAACCACCAAAAAACAAAAAACAAAAAAAGAAAAAAGAAAAAAAATGTTGTAATTTGTGTGTGTGTGTGTGTGTGTGTGTGTGTGTGTGTGTGTGTGTGTGTGATATAGCTAACTACTCTATCAAATTACAGATTTAATTTTGGAATAAAGTTTGTTTGGATAAATTAGTATGTGTGAACATAATCATTTCCAAGCACATTTTATTTCCACACTTTCTCAATTTAGTGAGAATATTTTCATCATGACTACATTCTACCAAATTTTACATTACTATATACACTACAAAAAAAATATCAATGGTGAATTTCTCAACTTAATCTACACCACTTTTCACAGTAGCATAAAATCTTTCACCTTCAATGAAGTAAAAGTCCAAAGTATTTATTTCAAGAACTGACTGAAAAACTGAACTCATTAGAATTAACTGATTTTTGAAAAAAAAAAAAGTATGATGACACTAATATGTAACTTGTATTGTTTAACTCTGCATAATTCAAATCATGGAATTATAACATTAAAAGATACAATTCATGGTACATATTTGGAAAAATAACCTTGAATAAAAAATGAGTGATGTTAAATTAGGAAATGTTCATTTGATATAAATGAAAAAACCATGCTTTTCACAGAGTGATACATAAGCATAAGAAAGTAAGCAATGAAACTGACATCTTTGGGAAAAATCATCTTAAATAACCACTAATGAGAAAACTGTTATTTACACAACCCTTCCTTCTAATTTTTATGTGGTCCATGATACCACTGTGGCTTCCTTACTGAGTGGTATTTGTCACCATTCTCTGCAAGCTACATATCTGTTAATATTCTTGATTAGCAGAAATTCAGGATTTATTTTTTTAACATGAGGTTCTATTTTTAGTTTGATGATGCAAAACTGGTTTGTCACAGAATAAAAAAACTTTATCAAACCATAAATCAAATGAATTATTTTAGTTTTACACATAACAATAAATTGTAAAACACTATTCAGTCAGTCATTCAGACTATTCCATGTTCGAAGTGCTGACCTTCTCGTTTGCATGTGCTTCACACATACCTAACCATAATTTCTCCCCATATTACACTGGCCCCAAAAGACTGGCAGCCTGGAGACAAGGCATCTTGCACATTGCTGCCATGGGGATGGCAAGGCTGCCTGTTACATTAAGTGGCCACCTGGCACAGGCTGGATGACTTCTCTTACCACTAAAGGAGATGGGAAAGAATAGTTATTCCACCGAATCCTACTCAAGTATACTCTGTTTTATCTGTGCATTGCTGCATACTGTCCTTTAAAGTGAGATGCTAATTTAAATCTGTCTAGAAAAGTGAAAAACAGAAAAAGAGACAGGTTATTCCTTACTGTATTTTAGATTCTGCCACATGTTAAAGTCTGAAAGTTGTTCCTTGCCCACGCATCTCACACACAACTATACAAGAACCTCGCACAAGCTAATAGAAAACAATTTTAAAAAGAGAGAATTACAACAAGTTTATTTTGGCTTAGTTTAATGCAACTATTACTAATAGTGTATTAAATTTTAAAATTCTGGGACACAAGCTACATTGGATGTGGTGCTGGGACAACAGGCTTAAACTGGGATTGTCCCTGCCACGCCCAGACGTGTGTCACCCTAGCTGTATGGGCAAAATGAGAATCAACACTTTAGCTTTAATAGGAAATAAAATGTACAATATGGTCTAACACATTGGGTTCCTGTGATTGATAGTAAGTAAATAACCAGTAAATGGCCAGGGTGGTCATTTTATTCAAATGAGACTATCACTGTGCCTTCGGAAAAGCCTCTGGAAGAGGTACCATCTCCCCAGAAGCTCTTCAGTATCTCAGTTGCGGTGTAAACTACACGGGGATAGACCAGGTATTTTCTGAGTTTGCAGAAATTGGCTCACAGTTTTGAGTTTATACCTCAATAACTCATTTTTCAGTCTTCAAGTCAGGCAACACTGATTTTTTTTTTAACCACATAAGAATAAAATCATGCTGCTGACATAGATTTTGGCTCAAAGTCTTTATCTGAAAATAGGGAAAGAAGTGAATGAAGTAACATCATATAAACAAGTTACAAAATGAAATAAAATCAGTATTGAGAACAGCTGTAGAAATGTGAAGTGGCTACATGGCAGAATTTCTGAAGAGGCAGCAGGAAAGAGACAGAGAAAGGAGCATCTGTTCTGAGAAGGTAACTGACTACTTAGCATCATGCAATAAATGCAATCAAATAAGAAATTTTGTTTTTATTTGACTTGACAAGGATATCTGTGCTGCACTTAATGAGTGCAGTGATGTGAGGAGAATACAGAACATTCCCTCAGCAGTAGCAAGTTCAGCTCTGCAGAGACAGATGTGCTCCAGCTTGTTTATCACCATGACTTTCTTCAGCTATTTTAGAAAATAATTTACACTAGTCTGTAGAATGATAAGCTTCTGAAGAACTTATATAAAAGGGGCTATTTGCCCCGCTTTAACAGGGAGGATGTGTAAGTGCTGTACACTATAAATGCAATGTTCCAAGGTACGGCCAGATTCTATTATCAGAGGAGAGTGGGACAGGGGCATGGTGCCCAGCCTCGGGTAGAGTCTTCCCAATGATTGATTGAAGGTTAACAGCAAAGTAAGCACCCCTTATCCACCTTCACTGCTTTTCTCACAGTCTTGCTTTCACACTGTGACCACTAATGTCTTTCAATCACAGTGCTACTAACTATAATGTCAACGTATCATCTTTAAGGATAATGAAATGGCTGGGAATGTGAAGGAAGTGTTGAGGGGGAGCAGTTGTTCTAGCTGCCCTCTGCCGATCAACACTTCTGGTTGAGTTTAGCACATTGAGAGAGAGAAAGAGACAGAGACAGAGGGAGGGACACTGCTTCTGCTAATTACCCTTCCCTGCAGTTGCCTATCACTCCTAGTCTTATTACTTAGAAGATGTAAATACGTAATTATTCCTGAGCTGATAATTATTGCTCTGATCCTTTGCCCCTGAAGAAGAAATAGTCTGGCTGCCTTTCATTTGCAGATGAGCCTTTTGAGCATTTCATTAGCATTGGAAGTGAGAAGTTCAGATAGGTAAGATATACAGACGATAGATGATAGACGATAGATGGAGGGGAGGAGGGAGGAAAGAAAGAGAGGTAGGGAGGGAAGGAAGGAAGAAGTAGATCATTGAATACAGATAAATGACATATGTGACTAGGTAAGTATGGTGTTCATATGTTTTGAATTTTCATGACAGCTCCAATTTGTGTTCTTATGCACTAGATAAGCAACTATCTCAGAAAGTGCTTTAGAAAAAAATTACTCTGCTGTCTTCATAGACTGCAGAAAACTGTGAGGTAGAATGAGTTTTCTACGTTCATTAAGCAAGTAATGTGGCCACTTCCTGGGTTTAGGTCTCTGAACCTTAGCGTCTGTACAACAGAGGTTGCTGAGGCGTCACTTTGCAGCTCTCTGCAGACTGAGCTTTGCACGTTGAGGGGAAAGGGTGAGAAACAGGAGAGGGAAGAGAAAGGAGACAACTGCTAGACTAAGATTACTCAAGGAGCCTCTAGCTCCCACAGAGGAGAAGAGGGGGTGGGAACCAACTCCCCGCTCCACTGGCTTTTCCTGTTCATCAGTCCCCCGGTCCAGCATTTATGCCATTTTGACAGGGTTTTTTCAAAACTCCTCTAATTGCCCAAATTTTCAAAAGTCTGACATTAGCCTTGACTGAGGAGCCTACGGGATGGTAGCTGCAGCTGCCTCCTTTGTCTTAGGTCTCCACCACCCATTTTTCTTTCTTCGCACAGAAACTCAGCTGGTAAACATGACTACCTGGAACGAAGGGAGGAGAGTAGTCGTCCTATGTCCATGACTTCTCATTCCCGGGTGCAGTTTAATATGTAAGTGTCTATCATTTCTTCTATTTGCAATACTTCACTTATCATTTGCCCTGATTCTCCTGAAGTCACTTGCTTTGGGGAGAAGACAGGACCGAACAACCCTTGCCAGGGACGATGCAGGCAGTAAGACCAGCCTCCACGCGCCTTCCGTAAGACGCGGTCCCACAGGAAGGAGCCGGCCTACAGTCAGTGTGACTCCATATGAAGCACACACTGTTGCCAAGTAGGTATCTTTGTTTTTCTAAGATTGTTATTTTTTTCTCTTGGTCATCTTTGTTTAATTAGGTTCGCTGACCTAATTGACCTATTGTGACTATTTCATATTTAATGTCAGCTCTTCCATGTCCAAAAATTTTGTCCTTTTCAGAACACCTACCTCAGTTCCTTTGGTATTAATATGCTCAGTGAGAACCCATCAATAATACCATTGGCTTTCTGCCTAAATCCTTCCATTGAGCAAATCTCCTGCAGTGTGGGGTCATGTTTGTATACCAGGAGCCTATCACAGCATGTCTGCTGCTCGCAAGTCCAGATTTCAGCTTCTGTTTACTTTCTGTTTGGACTGCAGGTGTTTAACATCCTGAAGAATTTCCAAATTATCTTTGATTTAATCAAATAAAACCCTTTCCCAGTTACCCTTCCCCATCTCCTTAAATGGAGTGATACAAGAAAATGCATAGAGTATGAAGTTGAGAGAAAGCCTACAGTAACCCTCGGAAATAATGGAGAAAAGTGAATCCTTTTAAGGGTATGCTGTGCTGTAGGTAAGTGAGATTGCTCTAATAGGAACAACAATACCACCTCTAAAGGAGCTGCAAGGTGGCTGCTTTTGAGGAAGGAGATTCTTTATTGCGTGGCGGTCTACAACCGCATGTATCCGATAGTCTTCAGGAGAACCAGGCTTCCTTTCCCTTCCAGCAGCTTGTTGCCAAAGCAATAAATTTAATCAGTGCTTTAAGAATAACTTTTATCAAGGCTGAAGTGAATCAAGTATTCTCTTCATCACCCTCTTCCAAGTTATTAATTGTGGGATTCCTCAAGGATTAGTTCTAGCCCCTCTTTTATTTATTTTCACTCCAGCATACATTGAGGAGCCCTATATTCAAACCTATCCAGTCAGACTTAGCCGGAATTTAACATAGGATTTTTGTCCTAAAGTGGATTTTTTTTTTCATATTTTCACTTCAGCAAATGGTGTCACTTTTAAGCCGGTTGCGCAAGTGACAACCCAGGAAGCTTTCTTTGCCATTTCTAAGTCAAGCTGATGTTATTCCTAAATTAATTTATTGAGTTTGCCTATTTTCCCTCACCACTGGGCACTCAGGTTCCCTCTCCCTGTAACATAGAAGCAATTTAGTTTTCTATTCTCTACTCAGTTCAGGGCCTACTTGGCATGTTCAAAAACTCACTTAAGAGCCTCTCCTAAATAAAAAAATAATTAATCGAGACTCTATCAATTACAAATCAGAAAACTTTGGATTTATGTGTTTTTTCACCTGTTCACCTACTTGGGTTTGTCAGCAAAATGAAATGGTATCACAATTTAATTTCTCTAATTATTATGTCACCATGCCCTATTATAATCTAAGTGGATTTTTCCTTCATGTATATTCTTCTAAAATCTCATACATATATTTTTTCAAACTGAAAAAGATCTTATTTCTCCTGTCAATGTTATTATTGAATACTCCTTTCTTCTGTTTATAGCTAAGTTACACATTTTTAAAAAAAAATTTAACAGGACATAAGCTAATGACTTTAAGATTTATAATTTATAACCTTTGTAGTTTCATACATGGGATCTGACATCACTATGGAAAATTAAATGAGCTTATTTTTTACGGTACAATATGAGATTCTAAATATATTGAATAAACTATATGCAGAGCAAGTAAAGGGGTGAGTGAGGGGATTAATGTGGTAAGAAATAAAGAAGAGCAACTAGGTAAATGACTAGCTGTTCTTTTAATTATTCAATAAAAACTTCCCAAAGATTATGAATCTGACGGCTTCTAAGATGAATTAGAGAGAGGAAGAGAGGAAGAAGGTCATTCCAACATGAAATCTAGTTAGGAGAAAGCCTCAGAGATGCCAGTGAGATGAACCGTTGAAGTGAATAGAGCAGTATTGTTTTAGAAGAGAAAAGCAAAACTTAGCTACAGCATGCCATACTGAGGTGTACTTTGATGAAGAGGTTTAAAGGAAAACATGAGATATATTGCCTTGAGGTTCTTATCATTTTATCAGTTAACAAGATGTGCAAAGAGGAAAAATTATTTAAGAAATAAAGTTCAAGGAAGAAAGAAGAGTTAAATAAACCTTTCATGATTAACCTAGTATATGAACTGTGGCTTCTAGAAGAGTATTTAAAAAGTATGTCATAAAAATATGTGGAATGAATGGATAACTAACAAACTAAGGACAAAAACAACTGAGAGACAAAGCTGGAGAAGTAATTTTAAAACTAAATTTCCATATTCAAAATTGCATTTAAAACACGTAACTCATTTTATATGGAGAGAGCTGGATAGTGAAAAGGCCTTCACAAGGCGACTAAATCCCAAGGAAACCAATGGAGGTACAAAGGGGAGAATTAATACAAAAATGTAAAAATACTACATACACCCAAAGATGTGCATGCATGCACATACGAGTATGCATTGTTTGTTATCTAGTTAAGAAGAAGAGAAAAAAAGACATCCATACCCAATCTACTTGGAGTCATTAACCAAACAGTTCTGATAATGGAAAATCAGATACCTTGAAAACATTTGCTTCAGATGTCCTCAGGTCTCTAGTTGTTGGTAAGATGGTACAACATCATGTATGCATAGTTATCGCTGCCTTTTATAAAGAGTTTAACATTAGCAGATATGTCATAATGTTGACATTGGGTTAACTAAGAATTAATTATCTATGAACCTAGGATGTTTAACCAGAGGAACAAAATTCTTTTTGTTTAGGTTGGCATTTAAATATGCTATTTTTAAAAATAGTCCTCAGTATTCAAGAAAATTATCAGCATAAGATAATATTAAGTCAATCTATTAAAATGTAAACAAATACTGATTATCAATAGTAAAAAGCTTCATTTTTACCACATCCTCACAAACATGTCATCTGTTGGCATTTTGATAACAGCTATTCTGAGTGTGAGATGGTATCTCGTTGTGGTTTTGATTTGCATTTCCCTGATGATTACTGATGTTGAGCATCTTTTCATATGTCTGTTAGCCATCTGTATGTCTTCTTTGGAGAAATTTCTTTTATGCACTCTTCTCATTTTTCAATTGCATTGTTTTATAATTTTTTTTATTGAGGTGTATGAGTTTTTAATATATTTTATATACCAAACCCTTATCAGACAGATGTAGAGAGATCTCTGTTAGGGATACTAAACAGAAAAAGTCTGTAGAAATTATTAACTTTGGACAAGTGAGATTTTCATACAAGCAATAATAAATAGAAAATTATGTGGACGACACAAAAAGTCACTGATCAACGAAGCAGAAGAACTGTAGACAACCAAAGGTTTATGGATTAAAATTTTATAAGCAATAACAATATGAATGTTTTAGAAATTAGAGAGCTATAATAAAATATATATCAAATAGGAAAAACTGCTAAAATGAAACATGAAGTAATGAAAGAAGAATATGCTCAAAAAAAGACGTAGAAAAATAATAAAGTTGAAGAATATTAAGTAGAGCTATGCCAAGGTTATTTATGTACATAGTTGTCAATAAATATGAATGACATGAAAGATTACTAGTCTTTAATAATGAAAGAATGAAAACTTAAAATAAGTATTTCCAAATTTTTCAAAGCAGTATCCTTATATTGATATATTGAACATGTTGAATAATATTAACATATTTCTTCTAATCTGTAAATATTTTAATTAAGAAATTAGTGAATATGAAGCATCATAAGGAAAATATTTTTGTTTCTTCTGAGTAAAGAAAACATTAAATTTAGGAAACCAGCTCAACAACTATCAAGCAAATACTTGTGTTCAGTTATGTCTCAGTAAGTGCATGGCAGAATAAATAAAAATGAGGGTATTACAAACATAATAAATAACAGTGTGAGGCGTAAACAGTAACCATTTAAATGGTTATGTTACATTAATTAACAAACAAATTATATTACTTGTTTGATTTAAATTCTCCTTTAATTACCCATAATAAACAGGCCCAAAACCAAACTTCTAGGAATGATATAAAGAAAACTCAAAATGTAGTACCTATTTACTTAACAGGACAAGAAAGTCCATTAATATCAATTCAATTCAGGGCTATACTGCATATTTTAGGTCAACTGTCTTCAGTGGAAACATAGTATGAATCACATGCAATCTGCATATGTAATTTGAAATTCTATAGTAGGTATATATTTTTAAAAAGTAAAAACAAACAGATGACACTAAGTTTTTCAAAAAATACTTTCTTTAAATAATTATTACCATTTCAATATACAACCTACTTAGAAATTAGTATTAGATATTTAATTTTATGAATGTAGTCTTTGAGATTATGTGAGCATTTCATTCTTATAGCCATATGAATACAGACTAAACACAGTTCAATTGCTCAATTGCCACACGTAGCTAATGGCTACATGTTGAAACAGTGACATTCTATATAATCCAGTAAGATAAAAATAAAACTAGAATTATAAAGATTGGAATAGATGGAGTAAAAATTTCTTTAGTCTAGTTGAGATAGTTTCCATGCAGAAAATCTAGAAACTACAAATGAACTACTAGAATTAGTGAGTTTAGTAGATTTCTAGACTTAAGGTAAATATATAAAATCAATTATGTTTTTCTATTATAGCAACAAAGGTAAAATAAAATTTTCATTTAAAAAATCAGGAAGATTGAATACATAACAAATTTAGTGAAATAATGGTGTATACTCAATGCTGAAAACTAAATATTGCTAAGAGAAATTAAAATAACAAAAACAGGAAGACATATATGATTTTCAAATATTGAGAAGACTTCATGGTATAGGGATATGGGTTCACAGATTTACTGTGTTCCCTTTCAAAATTCTAACTTTTTCTGTGGAAACTGACAAGTTAAATTCTAAAATTTCTGTGAAAATGTAAGTGATCTAAAATACCTAAGGCTTTCTTGGAAAAAAAAAAAAACTTGGAGAACTTAAACTACTATATAATCAGACTTATTCTGAAACTGCATTAATTATGACAATGTGATACTGGGACATAGATAAAGACAGTAAGTAACAA
Organism: Lyroderma lyra; assembly: GCA_004026885.1. Taxonomy (NCBI): domain Eukaryota; kingdom Metazoa; phylum Chordata; class Mammalia; order Chiroptera; family Megadermatidae; genus Lyroderma; species Lyroderma lyra. Next base: position 33,355 of record PVJL010009452.1, read on the forward strand.
ACAAGGTACAGAGAAAGGTATAACTACAGTTTATATGGGAAACCACTTTTTTAAACTAACAATTCTGAAACAATTAAATACCCATTCAGAAAATTATAAACTCTTATTCCTGTCATATA
>PVJL010009452.1:33573-55691 GCA_004026885.1 Lyroderma lyra
AAAATAAGTCTAACAGAGGAAATTATAGAATACTATCTCATGTTTTTGAATGGGCAAAAATTTATTAAAGAGAATGTTAAGTAGCCCTAACCATTAAAGAAAAGACTAACTTGGACTCAAAGTTAAGAATGTTTGTTCATAGACATTATTAAGAGAGAGTAAAGCTGAAGAACATAGTAAAAGATGTTTTCAATACATATAGTTCATAAAAAAATCATCTTTAGCATATAGAATTAACTTCTACAAATCAGTAAGAAAACACAAATAATGTAATAATACAGAAATGTCTTGAATATACTTTTTTAAAGGTATTAATAGAGCTAAAAAGCATACTAAAAGTTGATCACTATCTCAACTCTCCGACTCTCAAGTCAGCCATATGACAGCACACCATGATAAGAGACATCTAGAGCCTATGCACAACCTGATACAAGTACAAATGGTACAACTGCTATGGAAGGGAACTTAGCAGCACAGCAAAACTACAAGATATTTATGTAGTTTTGACTTTTTAAGGATGTTACCATCCCACATATTAAAAATAATTACATCAACAAATAGGTAATTTTAAAATTGGATGAGAGACAAAAGTAAATCACTGATATTTTACATAAACACAAAGAAGGAAACAAGATCCATTTAATTTATGAAGGTCATACTGTGGCTATGTATCCTAGGTAAATATACTCAAAAAACACAATGACTTGAAAAAAATCTTGAACTTAATTTGTTTCTTGGTGGCAGGCAACTGGTGTAGTAGTTCTGAAAACTGTTTTGTGTACATAATAGGATTCAGTAATATAAGTAAATATATTAATGTTCTTAGAAACCAGTTTTCTCACTGTAAGAGAAAGAAGCTAGGATTATAAAGTGAAGAAAGAAAAATAAATTTTTAATGACAGATTAGAATTTTTAAGAATCAATGTAAATTTAATATTTTTAAATATATTTAGTAGCTTTTTGTACAGAAATAGCTTAAAAGCTGCCATTCCTCTGGAAGTGTGTGTGTGTGTGTGTGTGTGTGTGTGTGTATAAAACTATAAATAGGAAATAAGTACATATAAAACTTCTAAAATTCATTTTCTAATTAGAGGAGCAAGGTTCTTAGTAAATAGCTGATTTTATGAGGCCTGACAACTAAGTTCGTGAACTCATGCTAGAAAAAGTGCTACATACCTCACTGCTGAATCACTATGGTACCTTCGAAGTACCTTCCTTGGGAAGCTGTGCACTGACATCAGCACCTAGTTCAACTTTCAAAGCAATTTTGGAACTCTTTTTCTGGAATGGCCATCAGAGCTGTCATCATACGACTCTTGATGTCCTGAATGTCATCAAAATGTCTTCCTTTCAATATTTCCTTTATCTTCAAGTAAAGAAAAAGTCACTGGGGGCCAGATCAGGTGAGTAGATAGGGTGTTCCAATACAGTTATGTGTGTTCTGGCTAAAAACTTGCTCACAGACAGCGTCATGTGAGCTGGTCTACTGTTGTGATGTAAGAGCCATGAGTTGTTGGCGTAAAGTTCAGGTCATTTTTGTCTTTCTCACACAGCCTTTTTAGCACTTTCAAATAGTAAACTTGGTTGACTACATCCAGCTGGTGCAAATTCGTAATGAACAATCTTCTGACATCAAAAAAGGTTAGCAACATTGCTTTTACTCTTGATTTGGACTGACAGAACTCCTTTAATCATTGAGAATTTGCTAACTTTCATTGTGCACTTGACGATTTGGTTCAGGTCTGTACTGATATGCCCGTGTTTCATCACCAGTGATAATATGGCCCAAAACATCATGTTGCCTCTCCGAAAGGTCTTGGTAAACTTCGACTCTCCTTTGTTTTTCTGTTGATAAATGAGCTTCTTCGGGACCATTTTTTCACTCACCCTTCTCATGCCAAGATTTTCAGTTAAGATTTTCCTCACTGTTTCTTTATCAATGTTTACTTGGTCTACTATGCTTCTCACAGTCAGCCAACGATTTTGACACACAATTCAATGAATTTTTGAGATGTTTTCATCAGTTCGGCTCATTACTGGCCTCCCTGACCTCTCTTCATCAGGGATGCTTTCTCTCCCCTCAGAAAAACATATAATCCATTTGTACACTGCCATTTTTTTCATGGCATTATCCCCATAAACTAGGACTAATGTGTCTGATTTCACTTCCACTCGTGCCAAGTTTAACAAGAAATTTAATGTTTGCTCATTGCTCTAATTCAAGCTCTGACATGTGATGGCACACAAAAACACTCAACAGCAATAATGAATGCAACTCAGACAGACATCACCACGCGTCAACACTAACACAACTGTGAGACACAGATATACCAAAGTTATGAAACCTTACTGAGTTGTTTGTACATTGTTGCCAATGTAAGTGCAAGGTGGCAAATTCAGGCACTTAATTGTCAGACCTCATAAGACTGGGGCATGGTAAGTATAAGCTGAATGTAAAACATCACCTTAAGTCAGAAAATAGAGACTCAAAAATTGATATTACATAGCAAAATTACCCAGGAGTAACCTGAAGCGATTTCTAGTGGTCAAATTTGAAACATATTGAACATTAAAATTAATATTGACAGGAATAATTAAAGCACATATATTCTTGATTTCCTAGTGATTCTTACACATAGAAAACATAATGTGGGACTCTGAGAGAAAGTTATTCCTTACAGAAAAAAAAAACAACTTAAAAAACATTATAAATTTCAACATTATTTTTAAAAATGATAAAATTTTATTGATGTTTGCAGAATTAGATCCAAACCAATGGTGTGACATGTAAATAAATACCTATGGCCTAGATATTCAATAACAAATACAAATAAATTATCTCCAAAAAATTTCCAAATCCCCTGTAAGTAATCAAATAATCTTTTTCAAGGAACTAGACAGACAACATAATAATATTTATATACTATAAAGGGCCATGACTATCTAAGACTCATACAATGTAAGAAAAAATAAAAAAGAAACTATTAACAAAGATGAATATTATTATAGCTATAGCAATGAAAATAGCCAAAACAGTATGCAAAATATTAAAAAGTAAATAATTTATAGAGAGAAGATTTTTAAAATATGTTACTTAATATATTGAAATTAGATGAAATACTAGTTTTAACAACATATAATGGAACCTTGCAAATAAATAAACAACTCAGTAGAACCCAAGAGTTCTAACTCATAGGTCACTATATTCTTTCATACTAACAGGAACATTCCACAGCAGATTGAGGACTTAAGAGATGAGAAAATGGAATATTATGGACATTGACAATATAAGTGATGTCAGAAGTTAATCCTCAGACCTGTCCTTGAATTTCCCACAAGATATCTTTCATTGAGTTGTTTTCTAAAACACAGGCTCATGCAAATTGGAGGTAAGGTGATAAATTTATTTTTAATTATACACATTCCAAAGCATTTGGGTTTTGGTATGAAGTGAATTAACCTAATTAATTTCTTTTAATATTTTTGTTTATTATTGTTGTAGGTTTTCTGTAGAATCTATGATAATTAGAGAAATGACAATGAGTACTCTTTTCTTCTCCATGATGTGTTAACTACTCAGTTAAAAACAACAGAAATAGACTAATTTTTCCATGAAAATTGAACCCAAATTGGATTTGGACCATGTTTGGGACTTTTGTACCACTGTTTCTCTCAAGAAAGGTCACAGGACAACATTTATTTAATATATATCCATTTACTATTCCTTACCTATGCTCTGTTCTCTGTTTAGTCCAGGATATATGATAATAGGGTTACTGGGATGCAATCCTCACCAAGGGAATTTTTACTGTACTTTGCAGAAGCAGGGAAACTAAGACAGAGGACACACAGGGCATATTATTATGTTATTTATATTGATGCTTTATGGTCCTCGACCACTCTTGAACTTGTAATAGGCGCAATAATCAACGGCATCTGATAATAAAAGAGGTTTAACTGACAACAAACCACATTTTGGTAGGTTTCTGTTACCCCCATAGGCTAAAGACTAGCTCGATCATTACCAACTTAGTGCCTGAGAGGAAATAAGTGCTTTGGAGCACAACCAAGAAAGAATGAATATAAACTGATTTCACTGGGGTAATGGCTAATTTCCTCCCAGCTGGAGAAGCCTCTGATTAACAATTGACTTGTAATTGTTTTCCTTATTTACGAATCAAAGGGTAAGTATTAGGACAATTCATTGTAATGAATACATGAAGACAGCTGCTTGCCTTGTTCAGTGCCTGAGGGAAAAGTCCACTCTGTGTTCCAAAGAGGTAGCGGCTACGTTAGTCTTAGACATTGAGTCCTGAAGGCCTGGGAAGTGAATGAGAAATAGCCTGTGTGACATGAAATAAAAAATAAATATAAAAACAATATTTTCATCTGAAAAAGGATCTGAGTCTGTAATTTTAACTTTACAGGACAAATGTTTACCTTTGCAAAGTGTTCTGGTCTATTCATTAGAAGTTTACTGTGGCCCTACCACACCACACACACTCATCCAGACACCAGAAATACGGCATAACCCTCGCACTCCAAGACCAATGGGAAGAACCTGGTGTCAGAGTGCATGCCACTTAGATGTTATGAGGTGTAACTTAGGTCACGTTTCTCTAATTCTCTCACTGTTAAAATAGTAGATAGGAAAATGTAATTCCAGCTCTCGCGAACTGTTTCATTAAATCTGCCCTCATGGGTGACTGTAAATACATAACTTACCACAGAATTCACATACATATACATCAAGAGTAGGGCAGTTGGAACTCTTATCCCTACTGTGGTCTATAAAGAAACAAACATTTTGTATATTATAATAGTATTTATAAAACATGTATCTGATAACACTGAAAGATATCCACTGATTATTTCACATCACTGTGTGATCTAAGACTACAGTACAAAAGAAAATATGCCTGGGCTTTAGGAATGGTATACATCATGGTGAATAGTCACTAGTGATCTCTTATTAGCTATGTAACCATGGGAACATCATTTCATCCTAGCTCTAAAATGAGATTAACACTTATTTTAGAAGAGAGAGTAATAATATGGATTAACAAATGATACAATGGCAAAATAATTCCTAACACACATTGGTTTGATGGCATAATGTATTTTGGTACATATTAAATTGGACATCGATATGTATTAATATAAAAACATAAAATATATAAATAAATAGCATCAAAAACGACAGTAAATCCAGGTCAAGGTAGCCATACATTTTAATTCCAGCAAATTTTTTTGCTGTTATCATTGTTTGAAATCAACAGCAACAACAAAAATATATGAACACATTTCTGAGCTAATCTTCTAAAAAAGTAAATTTAAATTTCTTATAACTCAGGTCTGACAACTTGATGGGTTCTGGCATCTCTTTCTTCTTAAAAGGAGATGTGGCATAGTACACTAAGCAGTGTCAATATCAATAGTCCTTTCCCCAGTATATACAAAAACAATAAAGAAAAGAAAACAAGTACGATAAACATAAACATAACGTTGGGGAGGAACAAACTTTCCTCTTCTCTCAACTCTTTCTGGCTGGTCTAATGATCAAATAGATATGAGACTGATTAACAAGAGAAAGTAACCAAATTTAATACATATGTATGGAAAACCCACATACATGATAGAGCCCAAATATACCAGAGGTTCAAAGATTGAAAGGGTGAATGGACACCCTGAGCCAGGGATGAAGTAGGGAACCTTGGGAGCTTCAAAGTGGCATTACAGAGTGATAAGAACATTTAGCAAACAGACATTTAGCAAACAGAAGTTATTCTGCCCTATAGATAGGTCAAAAGAAGTTATCTTTGATAACAGCTTATTTTGGGCAAGGATCCTAATATAAGTTTTTCCAGGTATTGAAAGGGAGGGACAGAAAGTTTTTCTTGAGCCTGCAGCTAAAGTTGCCTTTAGCTTAGAGCAATCTGCAAACCACTGAGACATATCTTAGGGTGGCTCAGGCTCACTCTGAATCCCCACAATAACAATGAAGGGTCTGTAAATTACTTCTTGCCTAAATGGTCATTTATCCTATGTGAGTGATTGCCTAAGGTGATTTATAGTTATATCATCTTGAGTTTGGAATCTTGTCATTTAAGCAATAACTGATATGAAATATTATCCAGTGATACAGGAAGAAGAAACCAAGTCTTGAAAAAGCTAGGCATATAATTCATCCAACCATAAGTAACTCTGTGATGTGCACTCCTCAGTTAAGCCAATTACCATTGATCCACACACATTTAATCAGTTTCAACAATGCCAGCAATCCAATTAAGCTCAAGATTCTGTAAGAGCTATATTTTCTTAATTACACAACACTTAGTTATTTTATTTTGTTCTCTATTTCCTTTAAGAAAGAACATGTTGCAAACTTGGAGGTTTTCCAGTAATTCAAAATATTCAATGTCAAATGGGTTGTCATCCATTAAAAGAAGATTTAAAATTGAAAACAGTATAACATTTTAAAACATGCTCTGAAATAATTAATAACACATATATTTTGCTATAATCAATTAAAATTAGATGCATTTTGCAATTAATATACCATAAGCCTGATTAATCTCAAAAATGTATTAAAATGTTTAGATATTATATTTAATCTTTTAGCTTATATTTTAAACATGAGATAATGGCATAATGTAATATAAAATATAAATAATATGATATAGCTTGTATTATAAATAAAAATGCTACAAACATATTTTATACTATATTTTATATTTTAAAATACACATAAAAAAATTAAATTTCCTATCTTTGCGAGTAGTTTCAAAACCTGAAGTATAAATACAATGAAGTAATATTATGTTTCCTCATGAATAATCATTATCCTTTGGGAATGCTAGAAAAAAATGAATAGTCCTAAGAAGATGAGTATATAAAATTGTTTATGTTACTGAGTTCATCAAATCAAATAGTGATACTAAATTGAGAAAAATGTCTTAGTTATGAGATTTTGGGAGATTTTTGAAGCCTGACTCCCAGTCTCATGGCTGCTTGAATTTTTCCAAATGCTTTTTCTATATTGTATGGTATGATTTTATTTTTCATTTATTAGAAAATTATAATTACTAATTTTCAAATGTTAACAAAACTTGCATTCTTGAGATAAAATCCACTTGGCAGTTGATGCACTATTCTTTTTATATATTGCTGTGTTCTATTTGATAACATGTTTTAAGGATTTTTGTGTCTATGTTCACAAGAGATATTATTCTGTACTTGTGCGTGCGTGTGTGTATGATGTTTTTGAAGGCTTTGTTAGGACTGGGTAATAATCTGTGTAAGATTGATATAATATATTCTCAAATGTTTTATACACTTTACTAGTGAAGTGTCCAATGTATTGGCATGAAGTATTTCAGAATACTCTCTATTGTTTTCAATTATTGTATAGTATCTAATTGGGTCCCTTGTTTTATTGTTTTCACTTCTTAATCAGCCTAGCTATATGCTTATTAATTTTATTCATCTTATTCAAGAATCATCTTTTGACTTCATTTCTCTATTATTTGTTTTCTAGTCTGATTTCCTTGAATATCTTCATTATTTCCTTCCTTCTACTTACATTGCATTTAAATTTTCTCTTATATTTCTCGCTTCTATGGTAAATGCTTAGATTGTTAATTTAGACCTTTGTTATTTCCTATTTCTACTGCCCAAGCCACATGTGGTTTCCAGATCACGCTTAGGCAAAGGTACAGTAACTCACAATAACACTAGACAGAGTTAGGTCTAGCTTTTGCCTGTCTCTTTGCTAGGCTCAGCTGGGTCTCCCATGCTTTTATATATTAATAATAAATAATTTGCCTCATCTTTGCCCAGGGCTCCATAAAGGAAACTTCTAAAACCCTAGGAATTTTCTAAATGATAGAGGTGTCTTTTTTATGCTATCAAGTGACTAAGGGGGTCCATAGACAGATTCAGGATGGGGGCTGGGTCCCTACAAAGATCAGCCCTGTGAACAGGTTAGGATTTTTGAGCCCTCCTGGCCTCTTGGGAAGGGAGACAGTCCAGAGATTAAGTTCAATAATATGACCAATAATTCAATCAATCATGCCTACATAATGAAACCCCAATAAAATCTACAGACAGAATGGTTCAGTGGAGTTTTCCAGTTAACTGAACCAGAAATTCACTGATTCTAAAAGGAGAGAGATGGAGGCTCCAGATTTCCTCCCAGGGCTCACCTCATGCATCTCTTCATTTGTCTGGTTCTTCTGATTTGAACGCTTTATAATAAACTGTAATTGAAAGTATAACAATTTCCTCAGTTTTTTGAGTCATTCTAGCAAACCTGGAAACCCCAGAGGGTCACAGAAATCCCTAAATTCATAGTTAATTCGTCAGAAATGCAGGTGGCCTGGTGTGTGGTTGGCATTTGAAATAAGAACCACCTCCCAGGGACCTCCACACACTTGAACTTGTGGAGTCTGATCTAATTTCACATGGGTAGCTACAGAATTGAATTGGAATATACACTGTTGGGTTTGAAATGAAATACATCCACAGGACTTGGCCAGTGATAATACTCATCTTTTAAGTCTCATCTCTTCTACCACTCCCCTCATTTTAAAAACTCCCCCCTTTAAATTTCCAGCTGTCCTGCTGCCCTAAATCCTGTCACCTTCCCTCTAATTCAGTTTTCTATAAAGACTACCATGTTGTGGGAGCAGGGTGGGTGGGGTTGCTGAGTCTTTCATGAAAGAAAATACGTAATAAACACACAGTTCTTACTGACACAGTAGCAACCTTTCAATAGTAACCTCCTCTCATTTTTCTGTCTTAACTTTGGTCAATTTCCAGTTACTTAAAGTATTTATTTTTAATACTGTGCCCAGTCTCTATAAGCGTTCTCTGTGAACGGAATTGTACAAACTCTTCAGACACTTACACATACCATAAGAAATCATAGAAAGTTTGTAGAGTTCTTGTTATTTCCATCTCATTTTTTCCCTTTCCAATTGCAAGGTACTTCTATGGTCTTCTGTACTTAATTTTTCAAAAAACTAAGAAATATTGATGGATTTATAAAAATGAATCCAATAAATATTGGACAGGGTTTTCAATAAAGGGAAGCACTCTATCCAAGGAGATGACACAGTTAAGTTTCCCACACTCTACCATCTCCTAATAGATCTTATAAGTTGTCTCTCTACTGTTAATGTCTATCTTAACCTGGAATTACTTTGTGCCTGAAAAAAATGCTTCTCTCCCGTCTTCTCTACACAAAAATAAATACTGCATGTGGCAAACATACACCTACTTAAGTGTTAACTTTTCTCTTCTGCGCTAAAACCACTCTTGCGGTAATTCTTTCAAACAAGTTTGCCCACACTGTGGAGGGAAGCAGATAATAAAATTTGCCATCCTGGGAAAATAAAAACACAAACACAGTTGAAAGTATTTTGGGTATATTGGTATAAAAAAAATAGAATAAGATTACATATATTGCATAATTTTCATCACCTTAGGTAATTTTTAAAGCAATACTCAATCCACTATACTTATTATTTCTATTTTTTTCTGAAGGAAAAATAAATACAACCAACTGAATGTTAAGAATCCCATCTCGATAAATATTAACAATAATAAAACTTACTATTATTAATTGGTATTCATGCTTTAGTCATGGTTTAATACATGTACTCTATTTTCTCACCCATTTTTTTGCTAAGAAATGTGTGTGAAACAAAGGATGTACTCTATGTACAGAAGACTATCTAATGCCCTCTGCAGTCCCCTATTTTTTGTTACTATTGTTGTATTGTATTTAGACATTTATAACCATGTTTCTTTTGACTGTAATGTAATGTCAGCTTGAGCAGACATGTTATATCGTCTGTATCTTTATGGCCCCTAGATAGAGCTTCTAGCACTGAAGTTCAAAGAAGGAAGGAAGGGAGGAATGAGGGAGGAAGGAGAGAAGGAAAAAAAACAAAACAAAAAAAGCAAACAAGAGAAGGAAGATAACGGTCTTCAGTTGAAAATCTGGAGTTTTCTTTCAATTATTTACTGCTGCATAACAAACTTTTTAAAAATGTAATGACTAAAATAACTAGTTAACTATTTATTTACTTATGATTTTCAGTTTGCACAGAACTAGGCAGGGGGTGCTCATCATTGCTCCATGGTGTACCAGCTGGGAGCTTGCTCTGGGCTGGAGAATTAGAGATGGCTCCCTCACATGTCTGGCACTTCAGCTTGGACTGCTGGCTGCATTACTCTATTTCTCTTTGCATTGTCTCATCCTTCAGGGCTACTTTCTCTTCATTGTAACTCTCCAGCAAGCACCATATTTTGCTGTGTATAATGCACACTTTTTGCCCAAACTTGTGAGGGAAAAATAAGGATGCATATTATACATGGGTAGTACCAATTCCATATCTATATAAATGTTAATTATTTTATTTATGCTTATAAGTTAGAAGTATTACATAAAACTACTTGTACCATAATATGGTAAAAAATAAACTCTAAATTTCCTTTATAATACAAAAACAAGTACCTAAATATAAACATATAAAAGTTTGAATTAAAAAATTAAAACAGAAGATTTTTTCCCCTGAAAGTCTGGACCATAAACACGGGTGCACATTATACATGCAAGCGCATTATACCTGCCAAAATACAGTAAGTATTCTTGATCGGGCAGCTGTTTCCCCAAAATTGGGAGCTATAAGGTCTCTTAAAACTCAGAACTATAACTTTCACAATGTCATTTTTACTATATTCTGTGAGTCAAAGAAAGTCACAGGACCAGATTGGAATTAAAGAGAAGAGTAGAAGACTCATCCTTTTTATGGGAAGGGCAGCACGTGCATACAACTACAGGAGGAACTGTTAGCAGCCATCTTGGCAGACAATCTACCACAAGTTTTGGAGTATCAGAGAAAACTTTCTCACACTGAACTGAGGAAGTGTGAGTCTACAGGTATTTTCTTTTCTTTTCTATTTTATTACTTTTTAAAGAGCATATTTAAATACTTGCTTCAATACCTCAGGTTGACCAGGGTTAACCAAAATCCTTCAAGGCTGAACGTTTTTCTGAAAGGCTTTATTGAGCCACATGCTAGCCAGGAAAAGGACCAGGTCCTGGGGCATGCCGTGGGAACTTCAACAGCAGGGCTAGATGGAGAAGACAAATTCGTTCACTGTCCTGGGATTAATGTAAATTGCTTTAAAAGAATTTATATAAGCTAAAGATAAAGAGAGCAGAAAAAGGTGAAGCAGGCAAAGTTTGGGGATAAGTACATTATCTGCTAAATAAGAAATATTTGCTGTTCTGGATTGGTTGCGGCCAACTTTTCAGAAAGTTCACACATAAGCAGGATGTGATGACATCTGGTGATAGGCTATTCTTGCCAGGCAATCATGGAAATAGCCACCTAGAAGTCGTCACACCAGGGCTGTCAAGAAAAAAAAATCCAGCCATTGTCAATATAATGAGAACAGTTACATGGCTGGATACTTTCCAGACAGTCCCTGTACATTCAGGAACTTGAACAGTCTTTTGTCGGTTTAGGCCCAAGGCTGGCTACTAATTAACTGTCCCTGTCTCTCCTCCATTCTCCTGCCTGCTGTCATTTAACTTAGTACATCTCAGAATTTTTTCTTGTCACCAAAAAAAAAAAAAAAAGTTAAATGAAATGTGTCTTGAAAGTGTTTAGGTGTATTCTGATCGAAGAGATCTATAAATTACAAAGTGTTCTAGATAATTGTGAATTATATCTATATAAAACTGGTCACAAAACTTAATGACTAATAATTATAACAGTAAACTAATTTACAGGAGGTTCATGGCTGGTTCTTCTAAGCCTAGAACTTTAGCCCAGTTTTCTGGAGCACAGAACTAACTGAAAAGTAAAGCAAAAAGCCTTTTTGTTGTTGTTATTTATACTTTTATTAAATTTATTGGGGCGACACTGGTTAGTAAACTTATGTAGGTTTTGGGTACACAATTCTATAATCACAGTTCTATAATACATCATCTACGTGTTGTACTGTGTGCTCACCACCCAGAATCAGGTCTCCTTCCATCAACATAGATTTGACTCTCCCTCCCTCATTTTAACTATAACTTTTTTTCTATTGAAGCACATTTTAATTAGATTTGTGAAAAGGGATGTGTGTTTGTATTCACATGGTGAAATTTGTAATAGAAAAACATGAGATACAATAAAAGCTTTCTTTTGTTTCCTCTCCTTTCTTTTTTAAATTAGTTCATTATAACCGAATGAAATTTGCTGTATCATTGAAAGAAACTAAACACATATCTAGGCTTTATAAAGATTTGACAAAATGTTATGATAGTTACATTTTCTATCATCAAAGCAGCACTTTAATGAAAATGAAATTTGATTACAACAAGATTGACTTTCATGAGAATCCACTCCATGGAGCTGGGAAATACATCTAGTTACAAGTGAGATATCGGCCCCCAAATTAATACACATTATTGGTAATCTGTGTGGTAATAGTAAATGTTCCCATGGTTTTATTTTTTAAGAGAAGTTTTTAAATACATATAAAGTTTTACAATTAGTTTAATTTCAAAAGCTCCTTATAAAATTTTCGGTGGTAATTTTTATAGCAATGAAAATATTCTCATTTGGAGCTTATTTTTAATATTGCTAAAGCCACTCAGTAATTATAAATGATGTAAATGAGTATTAATACCTTTATTCCTAATACAAAAGGATTCTGCAGCTAATTTTATCTCCACTATTGTTTGACTTCTGGTGCGATGCATTTTTTAGGATGCTAATATTCAAGGCAACTAGGCTACTGAGTAAAGCAAAAAAAAAAAAAAATGCAAAACAATATGTTGATAGTATAAGCTATTTCTGCTTGGCAGCAATTGCCTAGAGCTTCGATTCCAACTTCTTTCCTCTCAGGGAGTTGACACTAATGTGACGATCAATCCATCTGTGCTTCTGGTTATTAAAGGAGAACCTGACAGTGCCTTTAGTCAATCACCTTGCTGTGCAAGGAAGTAGCGGGTGTTTATGGAAAGATGGAGAATTACCTCCAATCTGAGGTAATACTCTTTGCAGAGGGAAAGACTCCTAAGAATCTAGATATGGTGAGTTTTTAATTGGTCTCCTTCAATTTTTCATTTGTTCTGAAATGACCTTGAGAACAAAGTGGGTAATACAGGCAGGCCAGGAAGCAATTGCCCATTTCCTCGAAGCTCTTAAGGTGAGAAGCAGCATTCTTCAAGGTAATAAATTTGATTTGTGCTGTTTTCCACATTTTAACCTGATCAACTTCTTAAGGACCCCTTAATTTGTAATTTTTCAAAGTAAGTGAGGGGTGTATGGGTGTGTGTGTGTCTGTGTGTGTGTGTGTGTGTGTGTGTGTGTGTGTGTGAGTGATTTAAAGCAACGTTTGCCTAGTCAGGAGACATACATTTTCTTTGGACTCTTCCCTATGGTTAAGATACTAATCAAAGACTCACAAAATGTTTATTACCTGCCCTTGGAAGCCTAAATGCTTTTTTCTGGCTACCACCCTTAATCATGCCTAAAGAGTTTTCTCCACTCCAAACCCCAACAGACAATCCTCACTATAGTCTTTCTAGTTTTCTTCACTTCACACATACAATCCCTTTCTATTTTCACTTCTATGTATTTGCTTTGGTTACTCCTTAGCTTTGCAATTGGTTGAACCCTCTTAATGATTATTTGTGTAAAGCATATCATTTCCCCAAGTTCCAACTAAGTCCTACTAACATCAAAGCTTCCTTTCCCCTCAACCCTTCATATTTTTTTCTAAGCCAAAGCAATTTAACTCAGTTTAAAAAACGTTTATGTCACGACTCATCTTTTTTGTGATGTTACATCTGTCAGTTTGCCTTCCAACATAAAAATTCTTTGAAACTGAGGACAGGATCCCTGCAACACATTTTAGGAAGTTAGGGATGCTAGGGTACTCTATAACTCTTTCCTGATTAACTGATTTCTGTCAGTCACTTAGCAATAACACGGGATCAATTTTTCTTCTCACTATATAAGATTCCAGAACTTAACACTGAAGTGAAAAAATGCTTTTCCTCCTATATGGCAGACAAGAATAGTTTTTTAAAATAGATTTTAAATATACTCCATGTATTTTTTTGGCATATTTATATATTTATTTATATTAGTGTTTTTGTTTGTTATTGCTATGATCCCCTAATATTTCTTAGACTGACTTACTTTGATTAAATTTTCATTCCATTGTTAGTATGCAAACATTTCAACAACTGGAGCACAGTAACTTGATCTTTGCTGCTTCTACTCAAAAAGAAAAAAAAAATGCCTACATTGCTTATGGATAACAATTTGAGATAAGGAGAGTTTCTTTGCCCTAATTTTAATATTCATGATTTATCCCTCTCTAGTTCTTATTCATATTTTCTTTGCTCATCACGTCTCTAATTACATGAAGTGTAATAGCAGAATGGGCCAAAATGATCATTGGATATTAAACTGCTCTCCAGCAGGCACACTTCATTATTTAAAAATGCAACTGCCATTCCTCTCTAAATAACACTTTTTAATATAAGAACACATTTTGATTTGCTTTTTAAAAAGTTAGAACTTCTCTAGCAATTAAAAATGGCAGTAGGCAAATGATAGCATGAAACACAAAGCTTCCCCAAATGCTGCCATTCTTATGCCAAACTAAAAATACCCCATATTGCTTATTTTTAGGAAATAAATATCAGTTAAAATTGTTTTATAAGTGCGATTGAAAGTATTACGGGAGAGTGGATAATAAAATACATAGTACATCCCAAGCTTGATTTTTTTTTTTTTTTTTTTTTTTTTTTTTTTTTTTTTTTTTTTTTTTTTTTTTTTTTTTTTGCTTTTTGGTATGTGGGTAGCTCCCTGACTGGGAATCGAACCCAGGTCGCAGCACTGACAGCGCCAGCTCCGAAGCCTTAAGCCACTACACCACCAGGGAACTCCCCGCAAGCTTAATTTTTTTGAGTAAGAGACCTAGTTAGCAAGATGTCCAATGTCTGCAAATATAGATTGATTTGCAGTAAACTGCTACATAAAGGAACATGTAAAGCTCTTTTGATCAGAAAAATAATGTTATTTATACTCTCAAAGAAAGAAAAATATTTGAGCAGGGTAAGTTCTTGGGATTCATTAGCAATTAGTGCAAATAAATAGAAAAATTCTTCAGACAATTAGGATTTAATTGGGCTTTTCATCACCCCACTACACTGATATACTTGTCCTTATTAACTCTGCCCCCATCTGCTCTCTCTGACCCCTCACAACTGTACTAAACATGTTCTCGTTGCCAGCTTCAGACTCAGTACCATGGTGGTTCTTGAAAGCCTGACAGGCGGCGCTGGTTATGTCGTTGTCCTCAGGTTGTCATTAACCAAAGAACCAATGATGGAGCTGAAGAGGTGCCTGCAGCTCTCTCATTTCTAGTCTGTGTTAAGATCTGCTTCTTTCTGGATGGCTTTTGGACACCTTCTTTCGCAAACATCTTCCTTATCTTTCTATCAGATTTATTTTCTGCCTCTTTTTCCCCCTGTGCTGTAACTTCAACAGATAATTAAGTTCGTCTCTAGTGCTGGAACACTGCATTAAAGTGTTTTTGTTTTTGTTTTTTTTAATCTTAATTCCAGAAGTTGAGATTCTGCTCCTTGGTACTGACAGTTACTACAGTTGTCGGGCTAGATAGTTCTGGATGGGTTGCTTCTAAGTTCTACCCCCTGATTTAACCCTCACTTCTAGAATGATGGCACAGACCCATGACCTACTCTCTTATTTGAGATGGTCTAACTCCCTGAGGATTATAAAACTACCTCAACCTTTTGCTATTTCCTTCTGGTCAGTGGAGAAATTCCAGAGCAAATGTTTAAAATACAGGAGAAAAAATACACATGAAGGTAGTAAGAGAAAACTTAGATATCTCAAACATCCTATGGAAAGTTAATATAATACAACAACATTTTCTTTAAGGATTAAGGCAACTGTCTCTCTATCCTCTTAGGGTGCCTATGTGAAATTTTAATAATCCCAATAAAAACCCCAATCTTTTCACTTACAGCAAAGCCTCCTGACCATTGGAACCACAAACATACTCGTTGTTCGATCTTGCAGATTCAAGTACTCTAGGAATCAGGACACCGTCTTTAGACATAGAAATATGGAGCATGTACTCAAGGGTCAATAAAGTGTAGGGTGAGGAAAGGACTGTGACACAGAGAAAGTCAGAAGCAAAGAATAATTCTCTTTAGTAATGATACTGGATAGATGTTAAACTGTAAATGTGTGATGATTATTAAAGAAACATTACTTGAAGAAAGAGTATGATGTAGTTGCTTATTTTAAGACATACCACAGAGAGAATACAAACCAAAATAGAAATTTATTCTGATGTGTAAAAGCAATATAAATGATCGTGCATGTGAATTACATACCAGTAATGCCAATTTCCATGTGACACACAATGTATATATTATTATGTGTCCTATTAGCCTTATGTGTATTTTATTTTATTATGCATCTAAATGGTTTATTCCTGTTTAGTCCTCACTTACTGTTGCTCAGTGTTAGGGGAGCATTTGCAATATGTAATTGTTTCTTAACTCAGTCCATTCTCAATCATATACACTAAAAACACTCTTGCCTAGAAACATATTTAATTGTCAACAAAATTTTCTCTTTGGCTCTTGTATATTATGTTAAATTAATGCCTAATAAACCCTATTTTTTTATTTTAGAAAAATGTTTATGTAACTCATATTTATTATACCATTAAAACCTGAGGGAGCAAGGTATCACCATAGCCTTGCTAATGTATTATCTATATGACTCAGCCTCAAATTAGAGAACTGTGAGAATCTGGACAGAGATGAAATTCATCCATACTAGTTGAAGATGGCCCACAGGTTAACACAGACTTCTTAGCCATGCCACAATATTTGCCTTTTTTGCATTCCTTCTCCTTAGGCCATAGAATATAAGCTTGTCTCTAGGCTATACAATGGTTTTAGAACAACAGCCCGGCTACCACACTGTCCTGTACTGCTTTACAAATTACTGCAGACTTCATTTACTTCAAGTAGGGTCAGCACTGTCCTTGCTACATGTGTAATGGGTTAACACAGAAGTGTGGCCTGGTAGTCTCCGTTTTGAAATGAATCTCAGAGGTCATTTGTTCTTTCTATCATTTTACTGAATACCCCTCTACTTAGGACCCAGAGAGTAAATTCAAAAGGCTTCCTCAAAAAGTAATCCGAACAACATACTTGGTGTTGTAATAATCTATCCCCTTCTTTAAATGTGGTCCCTCGTCCTGGTTTTGGCCAAGACCATCTGTTATCACTCCCTGCCCTTCAGAAGAATTGCTTCCCTAAAGGAGCATCTCAAGAAAAATACAGTAATGGATCCATTTTCCTGAAACTTTCAATATCCAGAGACCAGTAGTAGGTTCCAAAGATTGAAAAGCAGGAAAGCCTTAAGGATTTTGGTATGAGATTTATTTATCTGTTCATGGGCCCTTTCCTTTATGATCCTCAATGACTTGCTTATAGGACAAGAAATTGTTTCTTATGCTATACTCGTTTTCTCAACTAGAGGGTCAACCTCAAGGGAACGGGAACTGTGGCTGTATTATTGTATGTATGTTACCTAAGGCTTAGCAAACAAAAGTGCTTTAAAGACATTTTTTGAATTCTTGGATAAATGAATGCTAGTTGTAAGTAAAAGAAAAACAGCATTTATACACATTGTGTGTTCTAGTCCTTTCAAAGCCCAGTTTCTTCTTCTCTGACATGGGTAATGATTGTTTTTGAAACAAGCAGCAGAAGTAAAAAGGTAACAAGAAAAATCCTAACGAGGAAGCAAGATAAAGAAACTGGAATAGTGTAAATAAAGACTTATTCCTTACACGTTGACATTAGTGAGTAGAAAAGGTGATATCCCTGGTTTAGAACTTAGATGGCTTTAGGCAGTTTTTCCCCCCTGTGCTGTTCTCTTCTTTAATGGGCAAATAAAAAATCTAGAAAGACATTTTATTGGACGGCCCTGAACAATGAGGAGGTGATCAATGAGTGAAATTTAAAAATTCTTAGACAGTCAAATAAAAGACTCTCACTGTCAGGAGGCCATTAGCTTTTCCTTATAAGGGTTGATTAATCTTAAACTGGCAGAAGTACCAGTTGAATTTTGAATTCCCTCATATACATGAAGAAAACCCAACAATTGTGACATTTTATGAACATACTACATAGGAATTTTATGCTAATATAATGCTGTGATATTTACAAAACACATTCATGTATTTTACTTTATTTTCCAAAGTTTGAGTGATCAAGCCAACTATTTTAACACCAACCTTAAGATGTTTAGTCTTAAGATTAAATATCTAAGATTGCTACTTATTATTTATTTGTTGTGAAGTAACTTCTGCAGTGGTTGCTTTGACAATGTGCATTACTGAGGTAAATTTTATAATTCTATTACTTAAGATATTTGAAAATAAAATAATGGCCCATGTCATGAAGTTCAATGGTTATTCATTGGCTGAGCCTTATTTTTGTCTCCAGCAATTTCACTTTTTTTTTTTTTTTTTTTTTGTAACACTAAAATGACAGGAGAAGATATATACGTAGAATAGTGGTATCTGTCTATCCTGCTTTTCAAAGTAGGTTGACTTTTGTGAATATTTGAACAATGGACTATGGCAGAAGTGATTAAGGTTATATTACAAAATGGCCATTCACTTCCACTTTTTCGCTTGGAATACTTACTATTAGAACTACTATGGTGTGAGGCCTAGTAATCACAAGGAGAAAACTCCTGTGGGTGTCAGCTGAGGTTCCAGCCCGCAGCGATTACTGATCACCAGATATATGAAGAAGTCTTAATATAATTCTAGCCCCTAGGAAGTGGATCACCACCAGCCTTTGAGGTATTGTTGCAGGAAAAAAAAGAGATTTCCCTGCTGAGCCCTGCCCAAATACAGGCTTATGAATAAAATAAATTATTGTTGTTATTTTAAGCCACTTAGTTCGGGGTCCTGTATTTTATACAGTCCTGGATTACCAGTGCAGGTAGTATTATCTCATTTGAGAACATAAAGGATGCAGCTTATTCCTCTAGATTTGCTTTGTAACATTTAAATATGTGCTATTTAAAACCATCTATCCAGTATATGTATTATTTGTGGGGGAGGCACTGCATATAACACGTAATTAATCTGGAGAAAAAAATATACCAGGGTGCCAAAAAAATGGATACACATTTTAAGAGATGTTATCTATGTATTACTTTTCCAAATTGAACTGAATTGTGGTAGAAATGTGTAGTATGACGTTCGCTCAAAAGATGGCATTAATCAAATGAACGCTAGTGTCACCATGTAACAGGAAGGACAGTCAAAGAAAATGTTGGAAGCACGGTTGTCATTCGAGGAGCACGAGACCATTTTGAAGTGGTGTTTGAAATTTGAGAACACTGAGTTTCCCCCACATTCTCCCGACTTAACACCCCTTGACTTCTACCTATAGGAAACTTTAAAGGATGTGGTGTACTATAGAAAACCGGCTACACTGGCCATACTCAGGGAAGAACCTGAAAGGGCATGCTCAGTGATACAAGTGAACACTGGTCAACGTTGCTCAAGCAGTAATTCACAGTAATCAGAAGTATCCAGACACTGATGGTAACCACTTGGAGCACCTAGTGTAATTGTAGAAGTCAAATGTGACTTGCATTTATCTTTTATTATCAGTATATGTTGAGTATTACAATTTTAATACAGTATTTTCATTTTTTAAAATGTGCATACATTGTTTTGGAATCCTCTATCTATATCCAGACACTGTATTAACACCCAAATGTTAAAAAGAAGTAGTAAATGCTACTTTATTTAGAGTTTTATTTTACATTTTATAACATTAATTGGCATTCTAATAGATGTTATTAAGATTCTCCACGTGAAAAATTAACATCCAAATTAAATTTTATCTCTTCATTCATACTTTTGAAAAATCACTGAAGTCTATTTAGAAACATGATACAGAAGAGATACTGGCCACACATAATCTAATTATGATATTGTGTCACATACAGAAATACCAAACTTTTTGCTAGGTATACTATAAATGAAAATAACTACATTTTTTTTCTACTAGTTCTGTTATGCATTCAGTGGGAAAACTGAAATTTCCCTTGGAGCTGATTCTTATATTGTCTTATAAATCAACCCCTTTTAATGAGTCTTTCAGTTATGCACTCATGTATCTATTCTTATGAAATCCATGAATGCACAGAAGTCATGCAAATGTACATGATTCAGACAGAGGCAGTGTTTTCTATTCAGTAGTATAAATTGAATGTAAATGTAGCCCTCTGCATACATGCGGTATTTAGTTTTTATCTAAATTTGGATTTTTTTGCAGTCATTCTTGTACATTGGTTTATAAAGGAAATAGGAACCTTTGATTTCAATTTATTGACACTGGAAAAAAAAAACTATGAAAAGAACAAGATTATATTTGTTACACCAGAATCCAGACTATTCTCTTATTATTGTCAAAGATTGAATAAAACATCTAAATAATGTGAAAAGCAGTAGTGTAGTTAAGGTTACCTGGATCATTGGGATACTAACTGACCCTTTCAAGAGTTAGGTAATCTTTAGAATGGGAAAGGATAATTCACTGGCTGTCATCCTCAGAAAACCTTAATTAATCATGGAGCATAATATAAAATAGTAATTGAGTAAGAAAGAAAATCTTTGAGGGTTAGGAAAACTTGAACTAGAACTCTGAAGTATTACAGTGTGGGAGCATTTCCAGTGATGGAGGTAAGTGAGCAAATCAAGCGGGAGCAAGTCGGTGCTAAGCAAGAAGCTAAATTGGTAAAGAATTCTGAATGCAAACTAGGAAATATTAGAGTAGGAAATTCGAGAAGCTCTTTTATTTCCATCAGGTTATCTGTTTTTTCTTACTTTATTCCCAACCTTTATTAAAGTCCTGTTGAAATTATACATGGGTCTTAGTTGTAGTGGGGAACATTAGGAAAGTTCACATTTTTCAGTATTAATTCCCACACGCCATACAGAATCATGTCACTACACTGCCCTAGAGACATCTCTCTTTCTGTATCACCATATAAAATAGCAGTTTATATTCTAGGGGCATCGCCAGTCCCCTGCCTTCTCTAAGTTTTTCTTTCTGTATTCAGGAAAATAAAATAAAGCACAACAACAAGTCTACTGTAATTTACATGGCATAAAAAAAGCTGTAATACATCGAGAAGGCTGGTCTATAAAGGGAAGAGCTGCCCCTTTCTGGTAAACATGCAACATAAAATTTAAAAAGAATGAAGGCAGATGCTGGGTCTGCAGTAAGTGTACACCCAGCTGTGACACAGTGATTTATAAAATATATACTTATATCTGGTTATTCAGATGATCAAAGCTTATTTCTCAAATGTGTTTGGTTTTCATCCGCAGTTTCAGGCTCGAAGATGCCAAAGCCCCTGGAGTTTCCTGAGTGACAAAGCGGTGGGAGCACTCACCCTCTGTTGTGTTCGGTGGTCTCCTGTCTTCAATACCTAGAACTGAGTTAGAACCTTAGAGGTCACTGAGTCACGACGAGCCCTTTTCTACTACAACTGCATTTATGGTAATGTCTTAAGTGTGTGGGCTGGTTGCCGGGGGATCAAGCATGAATCGAGAGTTGTAACCTCCAGTTCCATCCCCACCCCTCATTTTTGGCAAGAGAGAGGGGCTGGAGGTTGAATTAATCATTGATAGCCAATGATTTTATCAATCACGTCTATGTAGTGAAGCCTCCATAAAAACTCAAAAAGTAAGGGGTTAAGAGAGCTTCCAGATGAACTCTCTCCATATACAAAAATTAACTCAAAATGGATTAAATACCTTCATATAAGACCTGCAACAATAAACTGTATAGAAGAAGACATAGGTACTAAACTTATAGACCTAGGACTCAAGGAAGACTTCATGAACCTGTCCTCAAAGGCAAGGGAAATAAAAGCAAAAATAAATGAATGGGACTATATCAAACTAAAAAGCTTCTGCACAGCAAAAGAAACCATCAACAAGGCAAAGAGACA
>PVJL010009453.1:0-57081 GCA_004026885.1 Lyroderma lyra
TCTTTCTTTCTTTCTTTCTTTCTTTCTTTCTTTCTTTCTTCCTGTGTTCAGCTTTATCCAATTTTGGAAATCTACACATTTGGACTGAAAAGAATTATGGAAAATCTATCTATGGGCTAAGTTTATTACATTATGTTTTTAGATTCTTATAAAAATATCTCTCTACTTTTCCTGTATTTATCATATGAAATCTATGGAAGAAACTGGACTTGCTATTACAAAGCAAACTGAAATGGAACAAAATAGAGAAAAGTCACCAGTAAATAGGAAAATCAATCCAATTCAGTCAAGTACAGGTCATTTGTTCCCTTTTCCAATGAAGGTGTTCATCCTGTGCTCTTGTGTTCCATTTTACATAAGGGGAAAATTTTCTAAATGTACTGTATGTCCCTGGTTTTCCTCTCTTCCATCAAATCAAAATTCAATACCAGAATGTTACACTCAGGATAACTCTTTATGTCTTTTCCTTGGCTCATAAATGTCTGTAACATGGAAAAGTTTTTTAAAATGTGTCTCCAAGCCCCTACCAGTGGTGACTGGTGCTCCCTTGGTAGCACACCAGTTTCTCCGTTTTCTGTCTTGGTCAGGGAGTGGGATTCACAGAGTACGTGAATGTTCCAGCCAGCTGACTTAGAAAGTAGACCTTACTTAGAAAACCTATAAATTCTCCCACCACAAGGAACTGGTCACCCCTGCCATACTTTAGGCTAAATAAGGCCTGACCAACCCTTGCAATGTCAGTAAATCCTGGGGAGCAGAAGTGTCCAATACTAAATTGAATAAAGGCTGATGGTTGTACACCTGGATCCTAAGGGCTCTCTGGAGCAAACCCCATCAGTGACTAAGAATCTCTCCATGAAAAGTGGTAGGAATAAAGCAGAACCCACATTTGATAACCATTCACCTGGGTTTTAACACTGTTTATTTATAGAGACTTGGATTGTGGAGAACTGGTCCCATTTGCCCAAGGTTTCAGGCTCCTTTTAATTCCTGGCAGCCTGACAATTGGAAGGGCAAATCTTTCAGGCCACATCGTAGCAAAGATGCTATCTCAGAGTTCACTGACATGTTTGGAAGAGATGTATTCTCCACTGCACAAATTTGATATGTTTGTAATTTCACCCTGATTTACTCAGTCAAGGTTCTTTTCCACACCATTGAATACTTAACTCCAAATTGATAATTAATTCATTTATTCATTCACAAATTCAAAATAAGCAGCTACTGTGTGTCAGGTCCAGATTTGATGCTAAGAATAGAAAGAGGAACAAGGCCAACTCTCTCATTTGGGAACTCGAGGCTGGTGAGGAAGACCACATGTAAACTATTGATTTGATTACAGCAGGGAATCAGCGACAGCCTGTGGGCTAACTTTAGCTACTGCCTGTATGGTATATAACACTGCATAGGAACATAAACACATATGTTCGTTTATTTGGTGTCTATGGCTACTGTCAAATTGCAACTACAGATCTGAGTTGTTGTATCAAAGACCCTTAGGTCTACAAAGTCAAAAATATTTACTTTCTGGCCCTTTACAGAAAAAGTGACTTCTGCAATGCAATGTGATGAGTACAATAACAGGTATGTTCAACAGTCCAGAGTAAAAGGGATGAGTGGCCAACGAGTACCCACACAGATCAAGGAGCACCCAAGCCATATGCTGATGACAGAGTAGGGGATCAGTCAGGGGTGGCAGCAAAGGCAGAGGGTCAACAAGGAAAAGGCTGGTGGTGAGAAATCAATGGAGCTCTTCAGAGGATGGCTCAGTAGCAGGGGTAGGGAACTTAAAGAACAAAGGCATAGTGGGAGATGAAGCCGAGGAGAGAGGAAGGGGCAGGTCACAGCAGGCTATGACTAGGCCTGGATTCTATTCTGTCAGCTATGGGGATTCGTTCAAAGCTTTTAGCGGAAGAAGCAACAGATAGAAAATAGATTGAAAAGAGATAAGCAGAACAACCAACTAAGATTCCATTGCAATAATCTAAGGAAGAAGAAATGAGTCAGAAAAAAAGAAAGGCAGTGGCAGTGGGGATGGAAAGGAGGATTCAAAGGTCTCAAGGAAATCAAATTAATCAAGGTAGAAGTTTGTCATGTATAGTCAATGAACATTCTGTGTGGCATAGTAGCAGTGGTGACCAGGACAGGCAAGACTGCCCTGTTCAAATCCATGCCTGAAAGGCCCAGGCAAGGACTACAATTTACCTGTGGGATTCAAATAGGAAAATCTTTGTAGGTCTTTTTTTTTTTTTAATAATAAAAACTAACTATTGTTCAATGGCAGCTGGTGAAATGAGTGGAACAATGACTTTGTTGTTGATCACAGGGACACCTTTGCTCATTATTTGATTACTTGCCCCACTTGCTGTGAGACTAGCCAAACAGGGAGGCAGGCAGGATACCAGGTGACAGCAAGCACAGGCTTTGGATCTAGACCTCAGGGACAAGTCCTGACACATTCACTTAGTCTATATCCTTGGGGGAGTGACTTGGCCTTTTTGAATCTCAAGATCCTCATCTATAAAATAAGGATAAGAATAGCCACATAGATATCATATGGATTTGATAGGACAGCACAAGCAAAGTGGCTAGCACAGGGCTTGACATGGGGAAGTGCTCTGGAAACATCAGCTGTAGTTATTGAAAGTGGGCATCGGAATTCCTTAGAGCTCAACCAGCTGGGAAGACCCATCCCACCTCCACCAAATAGGCAAGTTCCGCGTCTGCAACTGAATCACTGAGTAACTGCGTGCATTGTGTAATGTCTGTTTTCTGAGATATCAAAGCCTATGCCCCTTTGGGCCATTACTGTGTGCTCAGGGCCAGCACTGTGCCCGGCACGTGGTAAAGGTGCCAGATACATTGCTGAACAAGTGAGAGAGGGGATGAAGAGGGAGAAGGGTAAAGGAGGATGGGGGAGGAGAAGGAGAGAGAAAGAAGGAAAGACATAGCACCTCTCTCTTGTGTTCTCCCTCAGCCTCTCAGTATTGTTGCCCCCAAACCTGACTGTTCAGAAACAGAGGAGGATGAAGACATACTGCTCTGATCCCAGAAGAAATCTTTTAGGGTGCAAGGTGTTCAGACCCACTGCCCAGCTGGAAGCAGCTTCCTTGAGCTTCATTTAGCAACAGACTCCCCAGGCCTGAGAACGGGGGAGGTCTGGCTGCCCTGGGCCAAGGGCCAAGGCAAAGCCTGTCAGGGTAACACGGCAGCTTAAGGGGACTTCAGAGGATCTTGCCCAGAAATTCATTAAATTCAAACCCCCTTATAAGCAGCTTAATTTTTTACAAAATTTGGGCTTCTAGAAATGTCAGTGGGAGGCCTGAGATTTAGAAATATGGGCCCACAGCAAATATATAATAGATTCTGAAGCAGAAAACTTAAACCTGATAATGCTTTAAGCAATTTTTAACTTTTAATGGAAATCCTTCTAAAATACAATGCACGCCCCCAATCGTGATAAACATAGTGAATGTGTCAGACCTTTTCTTGGTGACCAAGGCCACTATCATGAACAGCGGTGATTTTGCCAAGTCTCAGGCATTGCTGTTTGTTGCTCGAAGGAGCACCAGACTTATAAATTCTTCTGATCCATGGTAGTTTTCACTCTCTTTTGACATTTCCCTCTAGGCGACTACAATGAGGCCTATAAAACCAATGCCAAAGACACTCAGAAAGTGACATTATCATTCTAGTTGATATTCCTTCTATTTCTACCAACTGTGGTTACTTCTATTTTTTACTATTGTTTCTCGGGTAGCCATTGAGCTTCCACAATTCTGACTGCTTTCACTAGCTCTCTGCTGCCCCTCCAGGTTTGGGTTAAAACTTTTTAGAACAAACCAAACAACTGATTATCACATGTAAAAATCAAGTCCCTGGTCTCTAGGGTTAGCGACATCACTGTAAACTCATGTTTAGCTTTTTATAAATGTAGATGGTTACCTATAGAAATATCTATAGGTATGTCTCTGTACATGAGTTAGTGTACACAGATATACATCCCTGCTCCTCCAGCTGACAGTACCTAGAAGCAATGACATGACAGAAGTAACCAACACACCTAGCACCCAGATCAGGATTTCTAATATCATTCTCCAATAAAAGGAACCAGGGCTTTTTGAAGAAATGACTAATTCTAAGAATGGGGCTGGAAATATATAATATAAGCCTGGAACATCCTGTAGTGCCAGAAAGTGGAAAAATGCTCCAAAAAATGAAGGAAAAGTAACTTTACAGTGTAGAAACCTGACAACATGACCACAGCAGGTGATCAAGGTCAACGTCACCAGTGATGTTGGTAATATGTACCACTGATACGACAAGACAAGGATGGCACTTTACCTCTTCATCTTCTTCCCCAAAAACCCATAATCCCAGTCTCATCATGAGAAACCTATTAGACAAATCCCAGAATACCTCACTAGTACTTCTCAAAACTGTCAAGGTCATCGAAAACCAGGGAAGTCTGAGCAATCGCCACAGCCAAGAGGCACCCAAGTAATGTGGTGTCCCAGACAAGATCCCGGAACACAAAGGGGACATCAGGGGATAACTAAGAAAAATTTAAATATGCTGTGGCCTTTAGTTAATGGCAATAAAGCTATATTAACCTTGGTCCATTAATTACAGCACATGTGCTGTGCTCGTGTAAGATGAGAATGAAAGGGGTAACTGGGTGTGGGGTGTACGGGAACTCTTCAGGCTTACTTGGCAATTACTCTGTAAATCTACAACTGTCCTAAAATAAGTAGTGTATTTAAATTACACTGCAGGCCTCCAGGCCTGGGAAGGGACAGTGAAGCACCCCAATTCTACAGACCCAGCTGTCCTGGGGAATGGGGCTCTTGCACATCCCAGTGTTCTCCTAGCTCTCAAGGTACTAGATCTCTGACAGTGAATCAGGGCAACCCTCATGCACTTTGACCATGACTCAGAGCTTAAAGACTTTTAAAAGGCTGTGCAAACGATTATTTCCCATATGCTCTTTTTCCCAGTTTATTCTTCTTCTGCAAGACAATAGGGCTTGGATTCATCGAGGAAGGAAAGTCTACTGGAACATGACAAGAACTCATATAACATTAGGAAACCAATTGGTTAGAATTTGTTAGGGAAACACCAGTCCTTACAGTTCTGATTTATAAGCCTCTCACACTGGCTCTTAAACCAGCTTCCAGCTAAGAAAATGTGTTAAAGCATCAATAAAACTATTCTAATAAGCTCTCAATAACCAAAACCTAATTGAAGCTTATAAAGAAAACAATGCCAAGTACTATTCCTTAAAAGGCGGAGAAAAAGAGTTTGGTCCTCTATAGTCGGCAGGCCATGTGATGCTACTACTTTCTCCCTGGCCCACGTGGGGAGGGAGAGCATCAGGGTCCCCTAGAGTCTCTGTGGTCTCCAGAGACCATGTCTAATCACGGCATGAAATAATTTGGCTGCAGCAGGGGGTTGAGCTCCAGAGAGCAGAACTGTAGATAGGTATATGGGATTCAATTCTACTCTTCCCCTCATTGATTAAACCAGTTTATTTCCCTAGCCAACAATTTTCTCATTCCAAATGAAGAACAAGGAAACATTCCTTACCTACCTAAATGGCATGATAATTAAGGAAAACATAATCGTGTAAATGTAAGGGAGCATCTCTTACTTGAAGGCTTTTGAGGTACGTAATGTTTTGTAGAAGTAAATCCAGACTTTAGATTCAGTGGATGGGTCTCTGTTATAACCAATTACATGACAAACAGCCCTCAACCCATTGTTGCATCCACTTCCTCTAGTTAATTGCATGAGATCTTATTGGTAGATCTAAGTAAGTCAGGGGCTCTTTTTCATTCCCACCCCCCAAGCCCTCTTCCTCCTAGTGTTACCTCTCTGCCAGTACTCCTGGAACATCTGAAATACTGAGTTAGTGTTCATACCACAAAGACACATTAAAAAGTCTTGTGGACTGAAAACATCTTATTTTATAGCATACTTTAAATTTTCATGGATGGACTCCCTGGAAACACTGAGAACTTCTGGTGACTTCAGTCTACATCACCTATGTGCTCCATCCACACCAGAGATATTTCATTTTATTCTTGGACTGGCATGCAGGACCCTGGGGTTGTTCACATCCTGCTGCACTCATTCTCCTCCATTTTCAGGACTTCATTCTGAGTCTTACTTTGGCAACACCTTCCCTAGGTCCTTGGCTTGCTCCATCCTTAAGGCTAGCATGCACCCTCTAAGCAAGCTCTGGGTCTTGGAAGTCACCAGGAAATGCTTCCCAGATCTACTCAGCCACAGCCTAAGCTTTTTCTCTCTGCTGTTAAAATTTGGGATGTCTAGGCAAAGGTCTCACCCTTTCTGCTCTGGTACCTTCCATAAGCATACAAATAGCGCTTTCTTGTTTCCGGTTTTCTTAGTATAACTTCAGGCAGAATTGAGAGTGCATTAAAGGGAGGGGTAGAAATAGCCACCACAAAAGGAGAGGTTAAAGATAACATAAAAGGGAAGATCTTCTAGCAAAGTCTTAGAATCAAAAGGGACTTTGAGTTCGGAACGCTGGTGTTTGACTTCAAGAAGGAGGGAAGGAGAGAGATCAGTGTGGGAGTTGAATGGAGAGGATGTTAAGGTGGTTCATTCTCATAGCATCTTCTTATTTTTAATGAAAGAAGAAATGATACCTGTTGAGACTGCATGAGCGCAAGAATTTTAAATAAGAGTAAATTAAGGAATAGCTGCTGAGAGAATAGGAGAAAGAACTGCTTCAGACCAAGGGTTAGGATTTTCTCCCATCACATTACAAGTCCTACTGAAACTGGCTATATAGCCATTTTGGGTGGCTTCACATTATCACATAGAACTTAAATGTTTCCACAAAGTTTGTTTAAAGGAATCTGTGACCCAAAAAGTTAAGCCACACTGCTCTAGACCAGTGGTTCTCAACCTTTTTCCACTTGTGTACCCCTTGCTTTTAAAACAGCTGTTTTTAAATACTTGCACTTTTGTTCAGTTTGTTAATGGAAAATAGTGGATATGAGGTCATAAATTAGGAAAGAAAAATTTCTACACCAGAAGTACAAACCACAGATTTAATTTTACAATATTCATAACAGTTAAATATTGATAATGACAATCAAGTATTTAAGCATTAAATTTAAAAACTACTTGAAAAGAATCACTATTAAAGACAACACACTTACTTTTACTCAGTCAACAACTAAACCGATCAAACAATCTGGCTATTGAAGTATTTATTTGTTTGGATTGTCCTGAAACTATACATAATTATTAGTAGAGGATCGGTTTGGGGAAAGGGTTCATAGCCACACCCTTACCAATCATCATTGCTAATGTGATCTAATTTTGAAGTGTCTTCGTTAACAGTGATTCAAACTTAATATTTATTTATCCATAACTAACATTTTGCATTTTTTTACTTTACTTGTTTTTTCACCATTACTGATTATTTTTCACGTACCTCTGAATGGCCCAGCACATACCCCCAGAGGCACACATACCATGGCTTGGGAACTGATGCTCTAGGCCATCAAGTAACTTTTTCTGACAAAGAGTTTCTATCCTGGAATGCTTTTAGACCATAGAACAGTTACAAACCACCTCCATTTGGATTTGAAGTCACAGAGACATAAGGTACTAAGGAAAAAAAGTTTACGTTCTCATAACTATCCTTCATCATAGGGATTATGCTGGTATGTTGCCAAGCACCAATCAACTCTGGGTAGTGCCTGCATTCCAAAACAATTCTGCAAGAATATATTATTCTATGAACAATAAACTATTGTAATACTTCTTAGTTCCAATATCAGAACTAAAAGAATACCACATCACTTGTTCTCTTGATTATTTTTTCATGAACCTGGAGTATTTGATTTATGCTCAACTATTTCTACATCTAAAAACATTTGGGTATTTTATAATCAAGTTTTAATCTTCTAAACTAGATGATTCAGGGAAAATACTTAATCCATCAAAATGACTCCAAACCATGTGCTTTTCCAATCACCCCCAAAATGGCATATCGTTTCCATCATGTTTGGATTGTAAAAGGCTTTGCAATTTATGACCATTGGCTTATTTCCAGTTCCCTGAGCTGTCAATGCTATACTAATGCCATCCTCTGAAGGACCCCTGGCAGGATTTCACAGGGTTATCAGTGGGCCAGATTAGTAGGAATAACCAATGAATTTATTAAGTAATAGCAAACAGTCTTGAAGCTTGTTCCCAAGTGCCTTTATACTTCACCAGAATTCTATCTTTGAATATAAATAAGCTGAATGGAAAGAAAGAAAACTAAAAGTATTATGAGCCCACCAAGAGCCAGGTACTTTGCATATATTATCTCATTTAAATTCAGGGACATATTTATCATACCATGAGAAAATTAAGGCTCAGAGTCTCATAATTTACCTAAGGACACAGCTGGAGATTAGATCCCAGGTAGTCTAATTCTTAAGCTTATGGTCTTTCTACCACTACATTCTGTTGATTCCTATTAATAGTTGTAAAACTAGAATAAACAGCCCCATAAATCTATTCTAAATTATTTCTACTAGGGATATAATCACATTTTTTAATCAAATTCACACAATGTCCTATGCATTAGTGGGAAAATACCCACTGATACACAGAATATGTGTGAATTTTGTCCACCAAGATAGTAATAGTTAAGAAATACTTCTTTCACTAAACCATAGGTAAACAGAATATGCAGAAATAAATAAGTTCTATTAACTTTCCAGACTTAGACTGAGTCTGAAAATAGAAATTTGAAAAAAAGAAAAGTATATCAATAATTCACTAAGTGACTAAAAATGAAGAAAATTATCTCAAAGTAAATTTCTTTATGAAGATAGCTTTTCCACTGTAAGTAGGAATTTACTATTCATATTCTTGGGAGTAATTTCCCTTGCCTTCATTTTATCTTTAGAATGTGCACAGAGACATTGTTGAATATAAAACATGTATAGCATGTAATCTTCTAACATAATTCATGTCTGAAAAAGCAAAACAAAACCACCCCTTCAGAAATTCCTTTCTGGTATCTTATTTTGTTTTTAAGGAATCTATTTTTTTGAAAAATAAAGGGCTTTGCTTTTCTATAGAATTATTTTTTTCCTTATTTCAATTTATTCCTCAAATTATTTGTGCTCTTCCACCACAAACATGAATACATCTTTATCAATAAAAGGTTTTTAAAAGGCTTTACTTCTTATTAAATCCTTCCAAATATTTCTCCAGGGATGTCTCAAGTGTTTCTCCTTTCCCTTATTTTCTTAAATGCATTTCTACATCTCGCCTTTGCAAAAAAAGCAACAATAATAACAGGAGGGGAGGAGGGGAGGGGCATTATCCTCTCTAGTCAGGGCAGGACAGAGACTTCAATTTGGGCTCGTTAACAATGTGTTGATGTTTCTTAGTGGAAGCTTCCTGTCCTTCAATTGTCCAGTGAAACCACTTTTTAATAATATAAATTGCCAATTTATTTGTAAAATCTGAAAGTCACTAACAATAAGAGTTATTCAACAGCAAGAAAAGGAAGGGAAAGATTGTCCTGAAAACATAGGGAGGAAAGCAAATCAGAATATGTTTATAAGACTTAACTTTTAATGAAGAATGTCACAATAATAATCAAAATTACCGCTTTGGTTTCCATAATTCATACCCTTTTATTTCAGACTCCCTCCCAGGAAATCTGTAATATTTAATTATTTCTGGACACTGGCAAAGAGATAGGATTATTATTTCTAGTGAGAAAAATCTAAATAAGAGTAAGAGGAGGAGAGAAATTGACCAAAGATCAGAGAAGGCAGAGACAAAAGAGGGAAGAGACTAATGCCCATCATGCATCCTCTACGGGGACCTATGGAATTTTCCAAGTAGGATGGTGATGTACCTAGTCATCATGTGCTAGAACGCACACAGAAAATCATGCAATCTTAGAGGAGAATATATTTAAAAAATAAAATAAATAGATCCACACATACAGGCTGTCCAATAAATTACTTAAATTACTCTATGAGCTAACTAATGAATAGGTCATAGAAAAGGCATTAATGGTGGGACACAAAGGTGATACTCAAAGTGGTTAGCAAAATAATTCATCATGTCTTTTTTCTAGTTCAGTGATAAGTAGCAAACAAGGGCTGTCCAAACCATGGAAAGTATCCAGCCATGCAATATGAAAAACAGAGGTATTTGTGGCTCAATTCTTTCCAGACAGCCCTTATATACTTGTTTATCTTGTCTTCTGAGTAGTTTCTATAGCTGTGGTCAAAGCCCTGATATAAGCCAAGAGTTTCTATGAGGAATTGTTATAGTCTTTAGTCTTAGATGGATGCCATGATTCAGTGCTTTATGACTGTTCTTTTGTTCATTGATTCCTTTCATGAGTGAGTGAGTGACTACCATATTCTATGTCTGTGTCAAGTGCCAAGATCTTAACATCTGCCTTCACTGAGCTCCCATTACTACTAGAGAAGCAATTCTCAAAAACCTGCATCTGTGTTACTGGAAGAGCTGTGGGAGCCTCGTGGTAGGAGGAGATCGTCTGCAAGAGCATCTTTGCCTGCTCACCTACTCCCAATAATAATGGGAGTATGGACTCTACTCCCTGCTTTCTCTGCAGCTCCCCACTTTGTAGCCCTCCACCCCTGCAACCTCAATTCTCTGCCCTCATCATTGTGTATGCTTGGAGGGGTGTAAATGGAGATAAAGGGAGCTCCTTAGAAAGTAGTAGAGCTGGGATTCCATGAAGTAGGATTCTTGATACACAGTTCCTGGCCAGTCCTTTCTTTCTGTCTCTCTGTCCTATGTTTATTTCTTTATCTATTTATTATTTGCACACATATTTTAAAAGCCACTCAAATTGTGATCAGTCTTTATATCTAATTAAAGAGAGGCAGCAAATCATTCAACAGTTCCAGCATTTGACAAATGTCTACTGTTTGCCGAATGCTGGAACTTCAGTCTCCTCTATTAACTTCTATTGGTTTTTGTTTAAACACTGGCCAAGTAGACACTAATAATTACAACATCTAAGCTCCAATCCTGATATTAGATATGCCTATTAGCTGTGTGACCTTGGATAATTTATCTTTCTAGGTCTCAGTTTCTCCCTGTACAAAATAGAGACCATGATACTGTTAATGGGCTGAATTGTGTTCCCTCTCAAAATTCCTATGTTGAAGCCCTAACCCCTGGTACCTCAGAATGTGGCTGTATTTCGATATGGGGCTTTTTAGGAGGTAATTAAGTTAAATGGAGTCCTTAGGATGAACCTTAATTCAAGCTAACTAGTATCCCTATAAGAGGAAATTAGGACCCAGACAGACAGAGAAAAGACCATGTGGGCACACTCAAAACTGCAGGCCTCTACAATCCATGGAAAGAGGACTCAGGAAAAACCAAACCTGCCAGCATCTTGACCTCGGACTTCAGAACTATGGGAAAATAGTCTGTGGTACTTTGCTATGGCAGCCCTAGCAAACTAATGCAGGTACCTCATGTAGGTCTCCTTCAGGTCTACAGTCCTGGCATCAAGGGAAGTAAAAATGCAATACACTCTAAATAACAACATAACTGTTTTAAAAAATGGGTTCTATCATGTCACTTCTCAATTAATACTAGAAAACTAAGTCCTATATAAAGAGATTTTTATTTTTAATTCGTATTTAAGTCTCCAATTGCTCAGCAGTGAGACCAACTTTTAAGGCCATGAATTTTTAAATGTTTGTTTTTCCGTAAGCAACTATATTAAGTAGTCCCTGAAATTTTACCTCAATACATTTCTGGAGTGAAATCTAGCAGAGCATCATGTCCTCTTAGACCCCAAGCAAGAGGCTGAAGGAGGAGAAAGCACGCAGGGTGGTGAAGCCACAGCAGACGCGTAACATGGTGTGGAGCTACTGGACCTGCTGGACCTACTGGAACTACTGAAGCCCCAATGAGGCTCATATGTCCTGGTTTTTCATTGTCTCTTGGGTTTGGTTTTGTTTTTACCCAATATGCTTCCCTTTCCATATTTCACAGTGGTTTCACTGATATTGCCTCAGGAATTTGGATTTAAACAAATGATGCCTCCACTGTTATATTGGGTGTCAGCTTGCAAATTTCTGAACGTTTGGGTTCGCTGGGTTTGACAGGCTGACAAACTTGAAACAAAGGTGAAATAACTAACTGTAAGACAAAGACCTATAAATTTGAACGAAAGGGAGGGTGGCCTGGGTAAGGGTTATGGGGGTGACATTTTTCTTTTATTAACTGCTAGACAGGAAATGAGGCTTAAGGTATTGAAGGGATGATGAAGGAGAGGGGAAAGAGGGATCAGGTAAATGATTGCAAAAACACCACAGCAAAGGTTAAAGGGTGTGTGCTGAGAAATTGGTTTTAGCAACTGATTCTGTTACACAGAAACAGGAGCCAATAGTCTGGAATCCTCTGATATGAACTCATAAATATCTTAATTGGCATACTATCTCTAGCAAAACCAACAGAAAACTTGTTTTCCTTCTCATTCCTCAAACCCATGTTAATACCTTTGAATGGTAAATTTATTACTTGATGATCATTCCTGGAAGCCATCACTTCATATTCTTTTGTTTCAGGCCTTCCTAAATGTCATGACTACCCATCCCAGGAGAGTAATAACCCCCCAAAACATCAGTAGCAATGCTGTATCTATTAATAGTGTTTGGGCACCTTTGTGATTATATGTCACAGCAAAACTCAAGAATTTTAGAAGAAAAGGTATTAGAGAAAGGACTAGGTTTGGGTTCAGTTACTATGGTAATCCAGCCAGCTCTATTAGCTGGTCATTTAAAAACTTCCATGAAACTGGATTGCCTTCCAGTTAAATACTTCATTTAATTTCCTCACAATTCATTCCGTCTCCTGCCCATCACACCTTTAATAACCCTACGTCATGTGCTCATTAATCTTTCTACCCCTACATCATAGAGTGTTACATTTTAATATTAGAGCTGGTCATCTTGTTAGTTTGATTTACTATTTTCCTCTTTTGAAAAGTCCGCACTCTTTTTCTAGGTACTATAAATAACAAAGCGTGGCTCCGGATTGAATAACTGAGCTGTAATTCAGGCTGGGGACTTAGCTGCCATTCCTAAAGCCTCAAGCTGCACCCCTGGGGATGGCGGTGTCAGTAGAGGCTGGTGATTGAATTACGGCCTTGCAGTCAATCAGGAACCCTATACTATTCAAAGTATTTCTATAAATGACAAGTTATTAATGCTTTAAAATGTAAGTCAGAACTTCAGTAGATCAGATGTTAGTTTAATAAGGATAGCTATTTTTTCCCTACTTAATGAGGCCGGAGCTTTTATTAAATTTCTTACAGAAATAAATCATAAGTAATAAATATGAGAAATCTTAGGTAGTCAAGCTGTATTATTATTGCTGATGCTACTATTATTGATAATATTGCACAGGGTTCTTTGCAAAACACATTCACTGTTGGAGTACTAAAAAAAGTAAAACAAAACAAAAAGAAGCAGGAGGTGGAAGGAAAGAATAAAGGAGAAAAGGGAGAGAGGGAGAAAAGCAGGGAGGAGGATTACTTGAATGCTATCTTAAAGTTATGATCAACTCATAATTGAATTTCATAATTTTAGACACTGTAATAGAGCTATGGATGTAAGCACTTGACAAATGATAAAGAAAAATTAAACAATTAAATTATAAACTCCAAAATGTCAAGTGAAATAGAGCCATGTATCTTGGTTATTAATGTCTCAGGAAAACAGGCCACAGTTGCAGAACAGTGTTAAAATCCTGGGAGCTTCCAGAAGCTACTTTTGTCTATCTTAAATACTAACAGAATACCGTGTTTTAATTTCTCAAACATTAAGATTTTTGACAGAAAAAACAAAGAATTGCATGACATCACTTATATGCAGAATATAAAAACTGTAAGCAACAAAGAAAAATGAAATGAACAAACAAACAAATAACCCATGGACATAATCGATAGTTTAATGTTACTTGGGGACGAGTGGGTTAGGGAGGGGAGAAAGGGAAGAGGGTGGGAGAGGAGGGGGGGAAGCTAAATATAAGGTGATGGAAAGAGAACTCACACTGGGTGGTGAACTTATTATACATCAAGTTGACAATGCACTGTAGAATTGTATGCCTGAAACCTATGTAATCCTTGCTAACAGATGTCACCCCAAAAAGTTTATCAATAAAAATGAATTTTAAAAAAAGGTTTTTGATGATAAAAGTTATTAGAAAAGACAATGTCAGGAATACAACACAATATGTTCTCACCTGCAAAATGAAGGCTATTACAACAAAATAGCTCACCTGAAAAAGTGTCCCTACCTTTGGGAAAGGATCTTTAATCGTGAACATTTTTGAGAATCTGATGAAAGCTACAGACTTTTACCCCGGAAAAAAGTGTCATCAACAAACAATTCCCTCTTTCTTTCCCTCTCTCTCACAGACACCCACACTACTTTTCACACACAAAATTGTGCACATTTCAGAGGGTTCATGGCCTCAGGATAGAAACCCTTACCTAATGAGGTAAATTGTGTCTAAAAAGGAAATAAATTTTTTCTATTTTTTTATATAAATTACATCTAATTTTGATAAATTAATAAAATATTTAGTACTTAATTTGAAGATTGGGTTCAAATTTAATTCCATGAGGACTTAACTGTATTGAGCATTTATTAAGTTCTAGAAAAAAAAATTATCTCATTTCAGAGGACCAAAATGCTTAATATGGGCCCTGCTACTTAATGCTGCTCTTAATCAGTGCTATCAAGGTGTTCTTGATAGGGCAGGGTAGCAATAAGCTAAGAATTAGTATCTTTTTATTGCCAGTATTCTAATCAGATGTATCATAGAAATAATAATTATTATTATATTCGTAATGAAGCAATTGAAAATATTTTCTGGGTCTCATTTTTGTCATCAGAAAATAAGCACACTTACAATTCAATCTAGTAATACAAGCTATTTACATAACAAGCCTTGGTAAAGCCTAATATTGTATAGTGCACATTATAAGCTTATTAATTTATACTCACATGCCCAGAGGCAATGAGATGCAGGTGAAACCATAATGCTTCTTTAATGAAATTTGTCTTTCCCTCAGTAATTTATTTCTGCTACACTATTCTTCTTTCTTTCTGAACTTCAAAATTTTCTAACCATTGTTGAAAATACATCATTTTATCTTTATCCTTTTGTTTCCATTGACCTTTTCAACATATGTGTAGGTACACATTATAAAGAATCTGAGAGTGGTACATGCTGAAGGCAGTTTTCTCTGTAGCCTTAGTTAAGTAACATGAGAAGCAGCCCAAGAGCCAGAAAGTAAGCCGTAGTTATGACCAGGTGACCAGTTGGAGTCCATTCCCCACATCACTCAAGGTCTTTGAGACTTGCAGTGACAGAAGCCCTTCATGTCTTTCCCCAGCTATGACTCATAGGGCAGCAGTGCCCAGGGGTTACTTTGTCAACTTTTCCTTCTTCACCCAGGTTTGGAGTCATTTTAAGTTTCATTCAAGATGGGGGAGATTTTAATGGCAACTAACTCTGCCAAACCAACTATCACAGTGAATGGAGAGTTTCTCGGTTTAAAATACACTGGAAAACAGTCCATTCCTGTGGCAAAACTGTCCCCATCCAGTAAATGCCAAAGATAATCTGCACTTACGCTGAGTGAGCCAAGTTGAAGCCTCTACATTTTACTTGATACTTAGGCATCCTGAGATTTCCAGTCTGTGTACTCAAATGACCTAAAGTCACTCTTTTGCCTTTCAGCAATTAAAATCCACTCTATAAAAAAAATTATACATGAAAGAAATTAAATAAGCATGCAGGCAGTAATTTGGAGCATTTTATCCTTGATTCTGTGGTTCCCAGGAAGTGTCCCACATTTACCATTACAACTGAGCAGCCCTGTTGAGAATCGAAGTATCAGGCTGATGCCTAAAACCTATCAGGCTTGAAAAGTTCTGAGTGATTGTGAGCTTATGTTTTGGGGGAACTTTAGGGGAATTCTTTATGGCCCCTGTTTAAAGGCACCCAGTGGAATGTTTTCTTCAGAATGATTTTTCCCCTTAGAAATGCCTTTTATCATTCTATAAGATTTAGTCTAAGTTCTCACTTTGAAATTATCACATGCTTTGGGCATTGAGTATGTCTCTGGGAAGCATCTACCAATGTCCTATTAGGAGGCTCTGAGTCAACTTCACCCCACATTGACTTAGTGCTTACTCAATGCAAAATCCCATGTAAAGCATTTGTGTACGTTTTCTTATTAAAGCTTCACAAAACTGGAAAGTAGCAATATTCACTTCATTATAGATATAGAAACTCAAAGAGAGACCATAGAAACTTTTGCAGTGCTTTGGCAGATAGAAAAGAGTTTATAATAAAAACTCTTCCATGCTTTCTCTAGTTCTTTTTCCACGCATCCTTTTAACTGCACTATTTCCTCCTGTACTCTGGAACAGTCCAGATGGAAAATTAAATCCAGAGCCATTTTCACCTGAAATCATAGTTTGATGCTGGATTGCTTTAACTTTTTTCATTTCCAAATCATATTATAGACTTATCTTTTAGCAATGTGAAAACCCCTCCTAGTATTGCACAAATAAAAATGCCAGTTAAAATATAAAACCATGATTTTAATGCATGAATAAGCTGGTCAGAGAGTAAGGAATTCCTCAGATGTCAGAAACCATGAGAAAGCACGAATCCTCAGGATAAGTTGATGCTGGAGCCAACATTTGCCTGGGAGATACATGCCAAACGTTAGTGCTCTGAGAAGGGTAGGCTTCAGGTCACAGACACCGACTTAAAAACCAGAATTTCTATGGAGCAGTTTTCTCAGTGGGTTAAGTAGAATAAAACCCACCCCACAGGGGAAGCCTATGCCAATATGTGGCTTACTCTGTCTCTCCATGGGGGACTCCTAACTTCAAGCCACACTCACTGAGGATGAATTAGGACCTAATTCATACATGGTCAAAAAACAAACTAACAAAAAAGCCCTTAAATCAAA
Source organism: Lyroderma lyra (assembly GCA_004026885.1). Classification (NCBI taxonomy): domain Eukaryota; kingdom Metazoa; phylum Chordata; class Mammalia; order Chiroptera; family Megadermatidae; genus Lyroderma; species Lyroderma lyra. The sequence continues at coordinate 17,045 of PVJL010009453.1, forward strand.
GATGTAGTTTACAATGATCTCAGGTGATAATGCCTTACCTGCCCAAAAGAGGCAAAGGAAGCTTTGCTCAGGAGGACTGCGCTTACAAACAGGCATAGAGGTCTAACCAGAACTTACAATCAAAGGGCATAAAAAACATACTGAATATATGGTAAGATGATGCAATACATGAACAATACAAATACTATCCTTGAGCCAATAACAATACGTAGAAAATGGCTCCCACAACTGAAAAATACACGTTCTTTTCAAGCACTCAGAAAATGTTTACAAAACTCAACAAATTTCAAAGATTTTATAGCATTAAAACCACATTTTATGACTACACAATTAAGTTAGAAATTAAGAAGAAAATGTAACTAAAACTGCACATACACTAGGAAATTGAAAAACATACTCTAAATACATAAATTAAAGAAATTTTAGAATACTCAAAAGTGAAAGATCATGAAAAACACTTCTTATCAAACTTATTGGGGGTATATACAAATAATATTTGGCAAGAAATTTAAGTCTTACCTATTTGTATTAAAAAAGAAAGACAGTTTTGAAGATAACTGACCAATACATCCAGTTTAAAAACTAGGGGGAGAAAAGCATAATAAATCTAAAGAAAATGGAAGAAAGGGAATAAATATAGAATAGAAATTAATGAAATATTAAAAAATGATAGAGAAAATCAACAGAACTAAAAGTTGGACTTGTTTTGTTAAGTCTAATAAAATGAATACATGTTACAAGATTTATTAAAAACTAAATAAAGAAGGTACAAATAAACAGTATTAAGAACTAAAAAGATTACAACTCCATGTTTGCAATATAGATTAAAAGAATATTATGAACAACTTTTTGCCAATTTATAAATATTAAACAAGTGTTAAATCATAAAGCAACAATTTAAAACACAGTTCTAAGGATCCATAGGAAGCAGACTACTTAAAATGTAGGCAAAATAGAAACATTCTTTAAAAATATATGAATTACAAAAGGAAAGAAGACTCCCAAGCTTATACTAAAGGCCACCATTGCCCTGATTCTAAAACCAGACAAAGACATTACAAAAAATAAAACTATAGGGCAATATACCTGATGAACACAGGTGCAAAAATCCTCAACAAAATACTAGCAAACCAAATTCAGCACTGCATTAAAAAGATCATACACCACAATCAAGTGATTTATTTCTGGCCTGCAAGGTTGGATCTAGATCCACAAATCAATTAACATGATAAACCACGTAAACAAAATGAAAAATCATAAACAAAATGAAAACTAAAATTATATGACATATCAAAGATACAGAAAAAGCATTTGACAAAATCTAGCATTCATTTATGATAAAAAATTTCAAATAAATTGGAAAAGAGAGAACATATCTCAATATAATAGAGGCCATATATGACAAACCCACAGCTAACATCACACTCAATGGGGGAAAGCTAAAAGCATTCTCCTTAAGACCAGGAACAAGACAAGAATGTTCACCTTCAGCACTTTTATTCAACATAATACTGGAAGTCTTAGTCACAGATATCAGACAAGAAAAAATAAAAATAACATCTAAACTGAAAAGGAAGAAGTAAAACTGTCATTATTTGCAGATGACAGGATACTATAGAGAGAATCCCAAAGATTCCAGCAAAAACTATTAGAACTGCTAAATGAACTCTCAGTAAAGTAGCAAGATACAAAATTAATATTCAGAAATTGGTTGCATTTTTATATACCAATAACAAACTATTGGAAAGAAAAATTAAGAAAACAAACTAGAAATAAAATTAACTAAGGAAGTAGCAGACTTGTAATCATTAAATTAAAAGACACTGAAGAGAGAAATTGAAGAAGATACAAATAAATGGAAGAATGTACCATGCTAATGAATAGAAAGATTTAACATAGTTAAAATGTTCAGACTACCCAAAGCAATCTATAGATTCAAAGCAATTGCTATCAAAATACCAATGTCATTTTTCACAGAACTAAAACAAATAATCCTAAAATTTATATAGAACCATGAAAGACCATGAATAGTCCCAGCAATATTGAGGAAGAAGAACTAAGCTAGATATCACACTACCTGATATCAAAGGATACTAGAAGGCCATAGTAATTGAAACAGCATGGTACTGACATAAAAACAGACACATAGATCAATGGAACAAAATAAAGAGCCCAGAAATAAATCCATGCCTATATGGTCTAATCTATGACAAAGATAGTCTATTCAATAAATGGTGCTGAGAAAACTGGGCAGCTACATACAAAAAAGTGAAATTGGACCACCTTCATACTACATATACAAGAATAAACTGAAAATGAACTAAAAACTTAAATGTAAGTCCATAAAACTCCTAGAAGAAAACAGGCAATAAACACTCAGACCTTAGAAATATTTTTACTGATATAGCTCCTTGAGCAAGGGAAGTACAGTTAAACAAATGGACTACATCAAACTAAAAATTTTGTACAGCAAAGAAAGCCATCAACAATATGAAAAGACAGCCTACTTAATGGGAGAAGATATTCACCAATAAAACATTTGATAAGGGGTTGATATTCAAAATTTATTAAAAACTCATACAGCTCAACACCTAAAAAATCAAAAAACAAATTCAATTAACAAATGGCAGAAGACCTGAGTAGACATTTCTCCAAAGAGGACATACAAATGGTCAATAAATATATGAAAAGATGCTCAACATTACTAATCATCAGAGAAATGCAAATTAAAACCACAATGAGAAATCACATTACACCTGTCAGAATGGCCATCATCAATAAATCAACAAACAACAACTCTTGGTGAGGATGTGAAGAAAAGGGAAACTTCATGCACTGTTGGTGGAATTGCAAATTGGCATAGCCACTATGGAAAACAGTATGGAGTTTCTCACAAATTAAAAATAGAATTACCTTGTGACTCAGCAATTTCAATACTGGGTATTTATCCAAAGAAGTCCAAAACAGGAGAGATCCAAGATGGCAGAGTAGATAAACACTGTGCCTGCTTTGTTCCATGAACACTTTATAATTACAACTAAATGATAGAACAATCAACCTGGAGAACTGTCAGAAGTCCAGCTAAACACAAGTTTTATAACTAAAGATATAAAGAAGAAGCCATGTCGATACTGGAGCAGGGGCAGAGACTGGCCTCAAACCTCCATATGGTGATTGAGATTCAAGAGGGATATCTTAGCTACAGAGGTACCCCCTGGAGAAGCGAGGGATTCCAGGGTCTCCAGCATGGAACACTGGGTTCAGGAAGAGGAGCCCCAAAACATCTGGCTGTGAAAAACAATGGTGATTTCAACCATTCACATAAGGCAGAAGGCTATAAGGAACCAAGATAGCCTTGTAAAGGGTACACATAGACTCACCTGCAGGCACTCACCCTGGATGATGACTTGAGAGGCATCAGAGGCATGTGGGGATCAGACTGAGGTGTGTGGCCTTAGCGCAAGGCCTGGAGGACAGATGCCATTTTCCCTGAGTTGAGTCCTGCTCCAGTGCATCCAGCAGGCAGGCGCCATCTTTCCTGTGCTGGGCCTTCCCTCCCACAGGCCCAATCTTAATCTGATTGGCCTGGTGAGCTCTGCTCATTTCACGCTGCTTACTCACCGAGACCCCGCCCCACCCAATTCTCCCAATGCCAGAGGCGCTTTTCTCCATCAAGCAGCCAGCCCCATCCACATTGCAATCTTCCTTGGAAAACTATTAGAGTCTGCAGGTGGGTGACAACTGGCCTCAGTGTTATCTGAGACTCTTGCTGAGTAGGTCCAGGCTCAGCACTGACACCAAACCAGAATCTACATTAACCTGGTGAACACAACTCTTCCCACTCTAGTGACTCCCTGAGACCTTGCCTCACGAACTTACAAACCACACAGGGCTTTATCAGTTGCTAAACCTTAAGGGAGCTGGCAGGTGGCAGCAGGCTTTGGGGTATCCTGGCTTTTTGCGAAGCTACCACAGGCCTGATACTGGTGGCAGCTGTCCTCAGTTCTCAGTGTGACCTCACCCATGTGCCTCCAGGTGTAGCGCAGGGAGCAAACAACCAAATAACTGTGAATCACTTCGTAGCTCCTACCTGGTAGTTCCTGGCCAGTCGCAGGCAGAGGCTGATGTGAGCATGCACCAGAGCCCTCCCAAGAGGCCCCAGAATCAACATAATTGGTGGTTGGCTTCAGACCACAGCAGAGCACCATCCAATTAGCTCTTCAAGTAGCACACACAAAGGGCAGTCTCAACAGGCACCAGAACCTGCTGGGGTGAATCCCACCTAGTGGGGTAAGCCCCCTGCACACCAGCCTATACACTGTGGATGTAGCCAAACCCCACAGCCAATCAGCGTGAGGATGAATCCCAACCACTGACATTCCAATAGCAGTGAGTGTGTGTGTGTGTGTGTGTGTGTGTGTGTGTGTAACTCAACAAGCTAATGCTGAATTTTATGTAAATGTGCAAAGAGTCAAGGCACTCTTGAGAAAGAAAAAGAAAGTGGGAAGAACTGCTTTACTGAATATGAAGATTCATAAAATTATGGCAAAAATAATAGCATAAACTATCACAGGCAAAAGCAAGTAGGCCAATGGGACACAAATGAGAGCCCAGGAAGAAAAACATGACTATATGGATATTTGATTTCTGAGGGGAAAATGCAGCACTGCAGGTCAGTTGGGGAAATATCCGACTTTTTAATAAATGATGCTGGGAAAATATTGAAAATATGGGAAATTTTCCATATGAAAAATTTGAAAAATAGATCCCACAACTCACACCATACTGAAAGCTAATTCCTAGAGAATTAAAACCAATTTCTGAAATGCAAACTATAGAAATTTTAGAAGATAATATGTAAGACTCTAGGAGATAATGTAAAAGATTTTAGAGGGAGATGTTTTCATGACTTCAAGTTATGATAAAATTTTTCAATTAAAAAAAGCACCAACCATAAAGAAAATGTTGATAATTTTGATTACATTAAAATCAAGAAAGTAGTTTAAGACACTCTAAAGGAAGATAAAAAGTAAGTCACAGAGTAGAAAAAGGCATTTCCAACTTTTGTCAATACCAAAGAACTTGTACCCAGGATATACAAAGAACTTCTACAAATCATTAATAAAAATACAGTCCAACTAATATAAAAATGAGCAAAGGACTTAAAGATGTACTTCAAAAAAAGGAAATTGAAATGTCCAACGAACACCTGAAATGGCTGAGTAATCAAAAAATACAAATTAAAAATACAGTAAGATATTACTGCAGACTCACTAGATTACCAAAAGTTAGGAATTATGACCATACTGAGTATTGGGAAGAATATGAAGCAAAGACCCCCTAGAACACTGCTAGTAGAGGAGAAATTGTTACGAGCACTTTAAAAAAAATTGGGATTATATAAGAAAGTTGAACATGCATATATAATTCATGAGCCAGAAATTTTCCTAAGTTTTACCATAAGACATGTATGAAAATGACTGTCAGAGTAAAAAAAAAAAAAAAGCAATCCACAAATGTCTATCAATAGTAGAGTGAATAAATTATAGTATACCAGTAAAATGGAATATTACACAGCAATGAAAATGAACAAACTGTAGGTATATGCGTTAATATAAATGATACCAATGTAACACTGAGTGGAAAAAAAGACTCACAGAATTCATACATTAGAGTTCTATTTATTTAAAGTTTAAAAACAAAGACAATACATTGTTTAGGGGTATACATATATGTTAAAACTATAGAGAACAACAGAGGAATGATTCACTCAAAATTCAGGCTAGTATTACCTTTGATGGAAAAGAGGAAGATGGGATCAGAGAGGGGCACAGAAGGTTTTGAAAGGACTAATAATATTGTATTTCTTGAGCTAAGTGATGGTGGGTAAATGAGTGTTTGTGTTATTAGTCTCCTTCAGATTGTACATATATCTTATGCACACTCTTTTTTATTTATGACATATTTCACAATAAAATTTTTAATTTACATTATATACTACAGTAATTATAAACCCATTGTCTGGTCCTAGGGCCACACAGAACTGCAAACCCTGCAGTTCCATAGTTAGAAAGATATTTGAAAGTACAGCCCAAGAGATACACTGCAGTCATTGACTTCACCAAAGTCAAAGAGAAATTTCCAGATGGTAGAAATTTCAGCAAAAGTGTGTGTGTGTGTGTGTGTGTGTGTGTGTGTTTCTGAAAAAGTTGTGCTGTCTATGAAACTCCTATCATTCCTGAGCGTGTGCAGAGCCTAGGGACAGTCAAGGTTCTAGGGAAGGTTGAGAGCACCATGATGAAGGGGCGAGGTCATCCATTATATCCCAGCCCTGTAGGTATCAGTCCTGTGAGCAAATTAGAAACAGCAGTTGTAGTCATTATAGAAATACTGCTACTGATGACACTTTAAAAGTATGAGTTCTGAACAACTGTAGCAGTGACAGTGAAAATTGCCATGATTAGGGTATTCATCTCATTATGAGCATGTGACTTTTCAAATAAGATACGGAGCATCATGGAACACTGAGGATCAGAAATGATCAGAACAAGATGATGAAAGAAGAGGGTGGTTCAGACAAAACCCAGGCATGGAACATTTCTTTAACTACATCAGGCTAAAAGGTTATGCTGATGGCTTAGGGATAGGACATTAGAAACAATATCAGATATACCCCTGCTTATCAGTATTGGTTTGTTAAGTATATTTTCTCGTAAGTGAATGTTTTGGGGTTTTTTTATAAGCTGCAGAGCTTGCTCAGTGGTAAGGGTTCAATCATTTTCAAACCCCTTTGTTAGATTCATGAGGTTCCTAGTAAAGAAACCCCTCCAGTGATTTCTATAGAGATACTTAAACATACAGAGGATGGATCCAACTGAGGGCTGTAATTACAATTCTGGATGACGACAAAGGATAAGCTGCTCTATTCTTATGGAACAGAGCCTGACCCAGGCTCCTTCCTACCTAGGAAGACTTGCACATTGTTACTTTAACGGCTTTTTTTAAAGTGTCTTTCCCCAGGTAACTAATTGCCCCCACCCTTTTGCTGTTCTTTCTACCTCTCTACTAATGACCACTAAAATCTGACAAATTAAAAATTTTGAAAGTCATCCAACTATTTAACTCAGCCCTAAAGTTTTTAGAGAAACAGAAACTTCCAGATGTAGATAATTTATTTAAATTACATATCATTCCTCTAAACCGACATGCAGCCAACTCACAATTATCCGCATTAACAGAGACTAGGTACAGCAAGTACAACTTAATTCCACAGATGATCAAGAAAGCTCATTTGCCTTCTCCTTTACCGAACTTTCACCAGAGTTACCAGCCAGTACTTGAAAGGACTGGTTCAAGTTTCATCTTTTCTTTCTCTTCCTCTTCCTCTAGTGAGAGGATTAATGAGTTACCAGAGTTAGGCAATAGGTGAAGGAGGTCCAAGCAGAAGAAGCTTTTAACTGGATAAATTACTCTTGAGTCAATAAAGATGAATGTGTTTTGTCTTTATTTTAAGCTTAATTTAGAAACTGCATGTTTATATTTCAGTTTTTATGCCTGGATAACCAGATGGCCCATCATTACCACTCCTGTCAACAATATGTCAATCAACATGTCTTCTGTTTTATTCTTTTTTTTTCCTCTCTCTTCTTTTTCTTGTTCACCACCAGCTAGCCTTCTTTTTACCCAGGTCCTCCTCTTCCTGAATTCTTTACTATGAGGGGGACCCAAAAAAACCTGGAATTCATTTACAAAAATTGTGTATTTATTCTTACATGTTAAAACTTCAATCACCTTTAAAGTACTCACCGTTTGATGCAATACATGTATTAAGACACTTTTTCCATGGCTCAAAACAGTTTTTGAACTCATCGATTTTGATGCCTTTTAATGCTTCTGCCATTTTTTTGTTTCACCTCTTCCCTATTGGCAAAATGATTCCCTTTGAGGACTTTTTTCATCAAGGGAAACAAAAACAAGTCCCTCAGGGTGAGATCGAATGCATCAGGAGAGTGGAGCACAGGGGTTGTGCCATTTTGGTCGAAAACTGCTGAACACTCAGAGCAGTGTAGGCAGGCGTGTTGTCATTCCGCACATGGTTCGTGCAAATCACCCATCATGAAGTAGACAAACACGTTGAAAGGATCTCTAAAAGTCGAATGCACCCTCTTACAACAATGCCAACTGGCACACTGATGCAGATGGGTGCCTAGTACACTCACCTAGTGGAGAACCCTGTACTACAAAGGGGCCTGCCCACCAGAAGATAATTCTGGGTTTTTATGCCTTCCACCCACATATAGCAGAAAACATGTAAGCTCTACAGCAGTAAGTATAGGTTCCAAAAATTAGTTGAGGGCCCCCAGGAATTGGAAGTATCTTTTAACCCCATCCTCTTTCACCTTCCCTTGTATTCCCTCTCTCCTCTGATGCCAGGGAAGAGAACTAATTTCCGCTGCGCACTAGACACATGCCAGACATTGGTGGCCACCTCCTACTCAATCTTGCCTTCAGCTAAATTCAGTATTAGTTTACTATGCCTCTTTTACAGAGGGATTAAGTTTTATTCTGCTACTAAATTGCAGAGGCAAGTTAGAGATTCAAAACTTTACTGTTTCTACCACAAAAATGCTCCCAAGCACAAGACACACAGGGAATTCTGTGTTCTCACTAACTTTCAATCTCTAATTTGGTAAGTGTATTGTATTTCCCACAGTAATCCCCATGTTTACAGAGGAAATTTACAAATTGTAGAACATTATATTTTTAATTATGAAATTAAATAGAAGAAAATTATAGTTTGAGGAATTTAATGGATACTGGAATCAATCTGGTTTCACTAAAATTACTTCAAGGGACTTTCAGAGAAATATGAAGATGGCAGCTTGTTTATAACAAGCTACCATCTTCATATTTCTCTGAAATTCTACTAAACTGACAGCAAAGATACTTTTTTAAGCCAAAAAACTTTACTAGACTGACAGGAAAGAGATTTTTTAAATTTATAAACCCACAGGACCTAGGGAATAGAGAAGAAGATAGAAGTAACAAAATTCTGGATGTTAGAAAGCAAATGAGTGCAATAGATTTAGCAGACCCAATAAAACTGACTACTAAATCAGGAGGAGTAAGGAAAGGCAAGAAGAAATGAGATTTATGCCATAGAATACCCAGTAGGCTCAGGAATTGACAGCACCCAGGACTTTTAGAAATAGGGTTGTAAGTAGAGCTAATAAAAGGAGTATTCATTGAAAGTTTGCATGATATTCCCAAATACCTACTATAGTAACTAGAGCTAGCCAGGTGACTGCTGCCCCTTATCATGGAAGAAAACAAAACTTTATCCCTCAGAGAAGATTGAATAGAGGGTCTCTAAGCTGAAGGACACCAAGTCAGTTAACATGGGGATACACTGAAATTAGATGGTTAAGTAAATTATTAAGAGTCCTGTTCACCAGCTCTCTTTCCATATTTACCTTCCAGAAACCTGGACTATTTCCTCCAATCAGATATTATTATATAATGTCCTTCTATAAGGAATCTCAACATCCCAAGAAAAAAGGCTCGCAAACATTGACACTGGAGCTGCCTGAGTAAAACAACCCAAATGTTTATTCTGCAATTGGCCTCATTCAGCAACATTCAAAGAGAAGAGTTTGCAATTAGCTCTGTAGTGCCCTACCCAGAAACATAACTTTGAGGAATGCATATGACATGAAAAACAGAAAGTCCAAATAAATAAACATTTAAAAATCATGGAGGTAAAAACCATGCAAGAAAAAACTTTTTCATAAAAGCTATTGTTAGGGAGCTCCCTGGTGGTGTAGTGGCTTAAGGCTTCAGCGCTGGTGCTGTCAGCGCTGCGGCCAGGGTTCGATTCCCAGTCAGGGAGCTACCCACATACCAAAAAAAAAAGCAAAGAAAAAACAAAAAAATAAAATAAAATAAAATAAAAGCTATTGTTAATATCCTCAGAAACATGAATGATACACTATTGAAAAAAATCAGAATATTTTAAAAGCTTAAAAATTAGGAAGATAGTATTGTGATAAACTTCAGTGAATGGGTTGGCCTCCAGAGCCTGCATCTTAGGAGCTCCTGAAGATACTCCACTGTGGCCAGGATCTGATGGTCTTCAATTGTCACCAAGAGTCCCCATTGATTCATTCACTCCCCATTCAATGCCTTAAGACAGGAAATTAGAGGATACATGAGACTCCTTGCCAACCCTGTACACACGGGTAACAAGGGATCTATGAGGGCAGAGCTGGGCAAGCTACAGAATTTTCAAGGCCTAGGGCAAAATTAAATGTGGCACCCCATGTTCAAAAACCAGGGAAAAGTGTTATTATCAGTACTAAAATATAAAGTTTTTATTTCTTCTGTGATCTCCCTCTTGACTTGTTATGGTGATTTCATATTTGTTAAATACTGTCACTTTAAGTAGAGAAAAAAATAAAATTTTAATTTATTAGCATAAATTTTAGTTTATCTTCATATTGTGCAATTTGAATTTTAAATGCAAATGTAAAAGTACTTAACTTCTATGCAGAATTGCCTTAATTTCTATTTATAGCTCATGCATGCACATATATTTAATTCTTATTGGATCAGTGGAATGCTACACAGAATTTACTATTTTTATTTCACTTTTTTTACACATGCACATTCTACCTAAACTCTGTCTTAACTTGCTAATGAGTACAGAAGGCTGCAAAAGAAAAGGATCTATGAGTTGCCCTATCCTTCTCTTCCTTTGTATGTCATCATTTTCAGTGTAAGTGGCTGTTTAACACAGGGAAGTGACAATGATAAGAAAGAATATAATAGACTTCATTGGTTGTTTGTGTTCTTAGAATGTCTTTGCCGTTTTTTCTGCATACAAAGCAAGTTCTTGTTTAAATGGAAAGCACGGAACTTAAGGGTATCAGTATCCTCACCTACTCATTCATAGACATAATACACTCACCTGGTACTTGCTTTGGGTCCTACTGAACTTACATGGATCATGGGTCCATTAGAATTCTGTGTTTATGGAACCTAGGAAACATTATATAAAAATGGGAGCTGCAAGGAACAGCATGGCAGACATGCCTATTGCACTTATCTCCTCTGTTGGCACACTTCATTGACTAACAAACTTCACTTAAGAAAACACAAATTCAAAGAAAAATTAGTGAGAATCTTGAAGACCATAACAACAGAGTATTAAATGAAGCATGAGCCCTTGTGCAACTACAAAGTTCTCACACCCAAAAAGCAGCACTGGATAAGTGTTATATAACTCTGGTACCAGAGAGAGAATCGGGCTTGGTGTGAGAAAGTTTCCAGACTTCTATACACAAATAGAAATAAATCTACTGAGTTGTAGCTGCCCAAGTCAGGAGGAGGACACCAATTTAGGTACGTGTAAGAGAGACCTGAGTTGCTGTGGACTTCAGGTTACTATGATTTACTTTGTATAAAATACATTGTTTGCCTTTATTTTTGCATAATTGATTTTCTTTCTGATAGATAGATATATATATATATATATATATATATATATGCGCTATATATATATGGTGCGAAAAAATGTATACACAGTTTAAGCAATGTTATCTATGTATTATTTTTCGAAGTTAAATTGAATTACTATAGCAATGTGTAGTATGACATTCACCCCAAAAATGGTGTTAATCAAATGAATGCAAGTGTCACCATGCAACAGGCGGGACAGCCAAAAAAATGGCAGAAGCACAGTTGTCATTTAAGGAACACAGGACCATTTTGAAGTGGCACTTGAAATTAGAGAATGTTGTTTAAGTTTCCCCCATGTTCTCCTGACTTAACACCCTTTGACTTCTACCTATGGGGGCCTTAAAAAATGTGGTGTACCGTAGAAAATGGGCTACACCGGCGGTACTTCAGGAGGAAACTGAAACGGCATGCACAGCGATACAAGTAGACACCGGTCAACGTTGCTCACACAGTAGTTTGCCGTAATCAGAAATGTCTGATGGTAACCAGACACTGATGGTAACCACTTTGAGCACTTCTTGTAATTGCAAAAGTCAAATGTGATTTGTATTCATCTTTAGTTATCAGTATATATTGAGTATTATAACTTTAATACAGTTTTTTCCTTTCTTAAAATGTGTATGTATTTTTTGGCACCCTCTGTATATAGTGGGCCAAATGGGATTCAGTGCCAGTTGAATGAAGAGGTTTCACCAGTGAGAGTGTAACGTAAGAAAAGCATGACATTCCAATAAAATAAATTAGGCCTTTATGCCATGGACTTGTCTAAAATCAAAACTGCTCAGAAATTGAGAAAGCAGGTGAGAATGAACAAATCTAAAAAATCACATAAAATTGGATCCATTTTATGTGTTTTTGTAGATTTATTCATTTTCACCTGCTTTTCAAGTACTTGACCAATTAGTTAATGGAGAGTTCCAGCTGGCCACCTCATCGCTGAATTCCACCAGTCATCTCAAACTCTCTTAAGTTGAGGACCAGCTTAGGCATGGCCTTCATTGTACCCACATGGGGATGGAGCCTCAAGACCAAGCCCAACCCAACCAGACTCATAGAAGTTCTGGTTCCTCCCTCACATCTGGACCCAGACCAAGCTTTGTGCCATGGGGAAATGGGTTTGACTTCTCAGCAGATGCCCAGAGGGGCTGAGAAACACAACTCAGAAGGGTTGGGGAGCTGAACCCTGCCAGATAAACTTTGACAAATGATACAAAAGACCGGAAGAAACCAGCAGTCTAAGTCTTCTCCTGCACTTGAATGATAGTTCCCGGGTAGAGTATCTCCAAGAAGTCTATTCAGAAATAAACCCACAGTACAAAGCACCAGAGTGTGTTTTCTTATAACTGGCTTTGCTAACATACCTTGTATTTGTATTTCCCTACTTTCCTGTCCCATTTCACCTGCAATAAACCATTAACTAAACTTTCTCTTGGCCTCTATCTCTAGTAAACCCAAGTGAAGGCACTACTCAACAGGAAAATCTACCTGCTAACTATCACCTAATACAGGAGACCTCTAGTACATAATCTGGCATAGAAGATAGATGTTCAGGAATTCAAAATGAAACAACTAACACTGAATCCTTTAATTTTATCAAAGACCTACTAGGCACCAGATACTAGAGATACAAAGAAAAAGAGAATTTTAATTCTTGTGAAAGCTCACTGACTTGTAGGGAAGACAGAAAAAGCTAACAAAGTAAGTTTTTGTTATAAATGTGAAGAAATTAATGATGCTCAGATGGAAATACTGGAAGGTATGGGGATGGAATGTCCATTAGTGAAATGGTCAGAAGAGGTTTCTCTGAAAAGGTGACATTTAAACTGAGACCAAGCAGGTAAGAGGAGACCCCTAAGCACACCTCTGAGGATGGGGAGCACTTTGAAGAGAATGTGCCAAATCTCAGAAGTAGAAACCAGGTTAGAAGGTCAAGAAATTAACAGAAGACCCATATGTGTAAAATAGAGTAAGAGGGGCAAAGACACCAGATACCACTGGGGAGTTGGCTAAGCAAAGACTCAGTCAGGCTGGACCGTGTCAGCAGTCGAGAAAAGAGCTTTGGAGTTGTATCTCACTTCCTGCGTATTTGAAAATATAGTCAGATGCCAGGCTTTAAACTATATTTTAACCCCAACATCTACATGAGATTATTAATCTTCAAAGTGTTAACTTTAAGGAGGCACTGTTTCCTACAACGTGATCAGTAAGGGTGGTAAGAAGCAGGCAGACTGGGGGGAAATTTTTTTTAATAGTCACAACTTTGAATTTCCACACAAACATGGTTCTATTTATTTTGTGACAGTGTGAAAATGTAAGACATTCAACAACGTTGAAGGTAAAAGCTTCCCCCTACCACCTCCAATTGTCTTGTGCCCCCAGGGCCCAAACATTTTAGTCTCTCCATGGAAATCATTTCCTTCCAAAATGGCTGCCCACCTTCACCTCTAGTGATCACCAAATTAACTGTGTGTGACTTAACCAAAGCAGGCCTTCACAATATCTTCAAACAACAACAGGGCTCAAGCTCTAATCCCTTGGATTAGAGGCTCTAAGCCTAGCCCTTTGATTTAGACCCTGTCTCCATGCTTAGTTGGGGATGCAGGATGAGACCAGTTTAGGGACGTCAATCCCCTGCTGGAACATAAAACTGACAGCCTCCTCCTCTGTCTGCTCCTTGCCGTTACCATTCCTTCTCTGGAAAGGCCACTTGGACAAACAGGGACTATCCTTTTATAGAGTACAGCACCCCACTCTGCTCCATTCTGTAAACCTACCCCAGATTAATTGGCACTAATACAGCTGTTCACAGCTGTATACAAGATGTTGGGGAGTGCAGCAGAGAGCAGGGCGATTATGGTTGCCTGCACACTGTCATTGCTTAGTAAGAACAGACTCCCCTCCTTCAGAAATGGCATGATAATGAAATGTAATAGCAGAGCCTCTTGGCAATCAATGCCATGGTGGAAATAGGTACACATCTCAGTGACAATAACAAAGATGGAATGTGAAACAACAAAGCCCTCTCTTTCTTGGCCAGAACTCTCGAGAGCAGCTCATTACTTTAACCTTTCCACCTTCACTGAATGGACAATTAGAAACATGCATTTCCACGGGCATTAAACCCACTTGCTGGCTCACTCTGCCCTCATTAGAACACTCAATGGGGCCCAATTAGCTGAATGGCCATAAACAGATGTTTGTGACTTGAGAAAACAGAAAGAGAATATTCTTGGAACTGAAAGAGAATGGAGAAAAGTTGCACACCCCTCAAATTCATCTTATTAATTATGTGAAATCTAGAGTTTTAGTTTTGACATGAGCCTATGGTTTCTCTTTTGATAGGAAAAACTGATGGTAAAAAACATGGAGTTGTCCCAAAGCAGAAATCAGTATTTCATGTGGATCCTAGAATACCTTTTTTTAAATTTAGTCAATCTTTTAAAATTGAGAGATTTTGCAGATTGTCTGCATCCCTTGAAATGAAGTCAGAAGGTTTAGCAATAGTGAGCCAGGCCACTTTCCGGCTTGGCCACAATAGCTGGAGGTGTCAGCCCCTGGGCAGGGGCTGTGTGCTCTTTGTCCCCACCACCCCCACCACCACTCTGCTGGCCTCCTGGCCCTGGGCCACTTCTCTTGTTCATGTTACCTGCCTTGTCCCCACAGCCGTAGACTTACACCTCTACAACTTATCAGTTTGGACAACTTTATTCCCTCCTCTGTGACTCAGTTTTCTTTTCTTTTAAATTTAAAATGATCCTAATATTTATCTACTATGTTACTCTGAGAATTAAGTCACTTAAAACATATTTATTCTTAAGAATATATAGACACATAAGTAGTTTATACATTCAGTCATTACTTGGGCTTTGACATTGTCATCATCATCATCACCTGTCCTAGAGAATATACCCCACCCCCTAATCTTGTTTCTTCATTTCTCCAAAGAAGAAGTCAATATAGTGTAGTTACCACCAAGAATACAGCCTATAATAAAGATGATTTGGGAACAATTTTCATCCAGAACACCATGCTGATAATTTGTCTTACAATTCTAGGATGAGGTGAGCACTAGACTAGACACATGTCAGAGAAGGAAAAAAAAATGTTAGAAATAAATAATAGTCATTGCCCCAACCCTGATACCCTCATAGCACACAAGGGTAGGCATCAGGGTGTGTGAGTGTGGGGGGCAAACATGAAGGAAATAGGTAAACACAATACTGAAAGAGGAACAGCAGCAGAACAATGGCCCCTTGAGTGCTTGGGAGATAAAGGCAATTTGTTTTGAGGAGCTCTCAGGCCCAAACCTTAAATTCTTTCTTCCCAATAAAGGAAACAGGCTTTTCCCCAGTGGCCAGCTTCCCAGGCTTCTCTGCCTTCATGTCACGCCTTCCCAGGGGTGTGCACAGTCCTGCAGAAAGAGGGGAGGATGGAGAAGCACCTTACTAAAAATGCACCTAACTGGAGAAGTAATTCTCTGTGTCTTCATTCATTCAGAGGGTGGGCTAATTTCACACTGTGAATACCTGCTAATTAAGGTTTTCAACCAGGTTGAGTACCACCACTCCTCTCAGGGACATTTACAAATGTGTGAGTGTTTTTTGTCACATGCTACTAAGAGTGAGCAAGGGGACAAGGATACTAAATGTCCTAGTCATGCTCATGAAAGTCAGGTACAACTAACATCCATCCCAAATGCCAAGAACAACCCCATTGAAAAATACCAAATGATTCATTATTATTACTGTTCAAATAGAACATGAGCAAAATCTGCCCTGAAGTATATAGCAAGTGTACTCTGATGGACCGTGCTTAGTTAATATTTATATCAGCCCCAAATACCATTCTCAGAAGGGAGTTTAGTTGAATTTTCACTTGTAAAAAAGTATTAAGTGCTGGCAACAGCAGCATCTGTTCAAGATGCCTCCCGATACTTTCACTGTTATTATTTTTTTTTTATAAGTAAGCCCACATGATTCCAAAGTTTCTTCCAAGGACTCCAATTCCCCGTTTACATGGAGATTCAACCAAAACCCTAGTATACTCTAGCTCCCATTCTGTGAATCAGATGGATGACACTGATGTTCTCATCAGGCTTCCATTCTAGAAAGAGGAGATAAACAATAAACTAGTGAATAAATTATGAAAACTATAAATCCAGCTGTTGAGTAGGACCACAAGGATGATGAATCTTTCTGTGCTACAATACGATGCTGTGTGACAGGGCTCCTCGGATGGAGTAGTCAGAAACAGCCTCCCTGAGAAGATAATCATCAGAGCTGATTTCTGAGTGACAAGAAGGAACAGAACTCTTGAGAGCAGCTCACTACTTTAACCTTTCCATCTTCATCAGATGCACAAGTAGAAATGTGCATTTCTGCAGGCATTAACCCCACTTGTTTGCTCACACTGTAATTTGCTCACACTCTTCACCACGTGAGGAAGCACGGCGGTGGAGCACTCAGGCAGAGAGATCAAAAACCAGGGCCTTGGGCTGGGAGGAAGCAGGCATGTGTCAGGGAGAAAAAGAATCCACTGTGACTGAGGGGGAAAGAATACAAGACAAAGTTGGAAAAGTAACGTGGGATCAGTTCAGAAAGTTCATGTGGACCACAGAGAGATGCCCGGATTTTAGTCAAGTGCAGAGGGAAGCAGTGCGGGGAATGCATGAGATTTGAGGAAATGAGTTGCTAGGAATCAGTGTAGAAGCAGGATCCCATTTCAAAAGGCCGTTGAGCAAAATTTTGGATTAAATGCCTTCTAAAATCTATTTCAACTCTAAAATTCTACCTTTGGTTCAAGGGTGTCACAAGAGGTGATGAATATCAGACAGAATCCAGAAAACAGGCCTTGGTGTAGCACGACCGACTTAGGCCCATTTGTTGGCAGGATCTTGTTTTCACTGAAGACGTCAGTTCTCCAGAGAGACCACAAGGACCCTCTAGTTTTCTGTCCCCAAACGCTGCAATCTTGTCAGAGTCCTATGGCAAGGAAGCCACAGTGGTACGAGTTGTAAGGGTTTAAAACCACAAGGCCTCTCCATTTGATGTTTTAACCACAATTATTTCTAATTGCTTACATTGAACACAAAATGTAAAAGGTATTGATTTTTTTCCATTGTGATTGTTAAGCAATTTGGTTTCTTCAAAGTTTCCCCTTAATGGTCACTTTGAACAAGAAATACATTTTATAAAGTGCACTGTCCCCCTCCCCCAATAGCAGATGCTCCACATTCATCAAGAGCGAGCATCTGGCAACCATTATGGCACTTGGTTTGCAGCTGTTCATAGAGGAGTTAAAAGGATTGTGAGGGACGACCTGGAAATCAACTTTTTAACTCTCATTTTAATTATTGGCTTTTTTGGTTTAATACTTGGTTCGTTTTCATAAACATCTTTCATTAGGTAGGCAGCAGATCTTTCCCTGATCAAAGCGCCCAACTTTTTAATTTATGCTTCTGCCCAAATGATTAACTTCTACGCCAAACAGAACTTGACTTCTTGGGGTACCTACCTAAGCTGAGACCCGTCTTCAATGTGGATATTTGGTTATCCTGGAGGAAAACATTCAAACCCCTGCACCCAGCTTCCAGGAGCTCCCATCACCATAGCAAAGACTGCCCTAGGACAAATGGCCTCCTGAAGAGGGCAAGACAATCATTGCTGTTTGCCAAGTAGCTATGGTATTAGTCAGGAACTCTAAAGAAATTCTTCAGTGTTGACATTTTCCTAGGAAAATAAATAAGACTAAGAATAAATTATAAGTAGAGTTTACATATGGCCCCACAATGAGAGAGCTCAATCCTAGAACAGAATAAAAACAGGGAAGGAAATATCTGTACCACTTCCAGATACTCCCTCTCTTGTTTCCATGCCCATTGTGACACTTGGTCTCCACTTTTCCCAACCTCCCTTGTAAGTAGGGGTGACCTAGTGACCCAGTTTTGAACAAAGGGGCATAAGGAAGAATCTGCTATGATGTTTTAACTTCCCTGACAAAAAGTAAAAGACACAGCTAACATCACAGCCTTCCCTGTGCTGCCTTCCTGCTTTAGGCTTTGAACTTCAAGGTGGGTGCAGCTATAGCTACCTTGTGACCATGAGGGAAAGAATTGAATTCTGTTGGAGGACCACAGAGATGCCAACCTAAAACCCTGAGTCTGTGCAGCCTCTGAACAAGGATCAACAATTGCTGACATCCACACTTGTTATGTAAGAAAGTACAGTCCTATTTGATTTGAGCCACTTTAGTTACATTTTCATATTTGACATTCTTTGGTTCCATAATAGCTAAAGTCTTTTATCAGCCATGGGTCACAGGAAGATCCTGAGCCTCTTTTATTCAGATTCCAGCTGACACTTCCATAGAATGCTCCTCCATTAAAATAATCTTGTAACTTTAAAGCCTAAATTTACTGTTTCTTGGCACTAAATACCGATAATATCTGTGACAAATCTTGATTAGACATTGCGTTGGTCAGGGTCCAGTCAGGAAATTAGAATCCACGTTAGGTAATTTGTAGAAAGAATTTAATATCAGGACATAGTTACCAAGGTGTTGGGAGAACTGAAAAGCCTGACAGCGTATGATGGGAGAACCTGGCCAGTACCAAAGCAGGACGCCTCAAGCAGCCTGAGGGCTGGTGGGACACAGGCAAGAGAGTGAGGGCTGCTCAGAGGGAGCTGACCCTGAAAGGAAGGCCTGCCACGAAGCAGCTGGAACTGTGGGGAGAACACAAGCACTGTGTCAGCGGTCATCTGAAAGGAAGAGAGAGGGACTAAGTGCCCTGACTTAATCCTTCCGCCTACCTCCCGGCCACCCTCCAATGCCTCCCATCCAGAGAACCTTCCTGATGTCAGCTGGCAAGCGAGCCGGAGAAAGGTACTTCTCAGCAGTCAGCCCATCACAGTACGTGCGGAGCAGAGCAGGAAGGACAGAAAATAGTTTTGAAAGCAAAGAGCTAATGACTAGCAGCAACTGTTGCCACTATTAACAGTGGGGTATGCATAATAGTACCCAACGACTTTTTTGGCCCCATACATTCTCCAATGAACTTATGAGTATAATGATCACAAAATGCTCATTACACAGGATGCCAGGGGCCGGAGTTTCCCTCAGAGCTAAACGTGCACTTTTCTTGATATTTTCAGTGCAAAAGCATAAAGTCCCATTCTCAGCAGTTACAGGATTGAATTGTGGAACAGAGACAACAAGGAGTAAATGACCTAGAAGCATAATTGGCATCATAATGGCCCCTTTGATTACACTGAAATCACCAGGAAAGAATTCCCCCTCAGCCTGACTCCATGATTAGGCTCTTCTCTAAACACAGGAGAGACCCGAGCCCAGAGCTTTCCACCTCAGTGCAGAAGGAACGGGGCGCGACGAGGGGCAGGGAATGCCAACATCGTGCTCCACAGAACACGCAGACTGGGGGCTGTCAGGCTGAGAAAAGATGTACGTGAAGTAAGATGATGTTGTTAAGTGGTTTGAAATCCATGAGCATTACAGAAGTAATACAAATAGATGATAGTTAGATATAGATAAATGATAGATAGATGATAGAAAGGTAGATAGATAGTAGAGTCTATCCTCCCATTTAATTCTGTGACCTTCTATAGAACATACCTTTAAAAAAAATGAGCATTCAACCTCAGTTTGAATCTTGGTCGTTCCAGAATGCTCAGTGTTTCACGTGGTGGCATGTGCTGTAGCCATATGGCTCTGTTCATCAGAAAGCCAAGAGTCTTCCTCACATTTTCTTCCCCCCCTGTGGTACTGCTACTCTCCCCCTCCCCCCCTCCATTTTCTCTCTCATTCAAGCAGGGGGAGCCAGCTACTGAGCCACCCTGGTTCCAAGTTAAAGCAGTCCTTTTTCTTCAGTCAAAGCCGCTTTTCAAATTACTTTCCTCAGTTTCTTCTTGACAATGCCCTCCTTAAGATCTGGCACTCAGAATTAGACGTCACTAGGTAGTTGTTGGGTGGTCAGGGCAGAGTGCAGGGGGACTCGCCTCTCATCTGACACCTCTATCTGTAGAATCTCACATTTTTGTTTACTTTTTTAACATGCAAGGAAGGGTCTTTTCCACAGGCACTGAGGGAACACTTGCAAGCACTTAAGAGCATTAAAAATCAACAGCATTCCACAAACATGGGTTGTTTTTGGTGTCATTTTTATATTATTTTATGTGTTATCATGGCCTATTACTATTTTGATTATTAACTGCTCTCCAGCAGAGTGTCATCATTCAGTAATTATGCTATTGACTTTAGAACACGAATATATAACTGTTCATTATTGAATTTTAGCACATGGTTTGGGCACTTTTTTCTAGCCTGGCATTTGAATATTTATTCCCTTTGTGCATGGGTGCAGACTTCCAGCTCTGTGCTTGCCACAGGTTAAACCAGCAGACTTCAGTGGTTTCACAGCCTCGGTGGAACAAAGGCCCTGGTGCTGCATGGGCCATGCCTCTCCTGGTCACCATTGATCATTAATCAACCTTCTGAACTTTCTTTGGAAGTAATTCAAACAACTATCAATGGACCATGATAAACAACAATTTACCCACATTTCTCCATATTGTATATAAGAAAATCTCCAAGCTTTTGCTGAAATCCTTGGTCTCCTCGCTTAGGGATCAAGCCAGTTTTTGACAGCTGCAAGAATACTATTATGGGTAGATTGCAACACCTGAAGAGTTAGACTCCTAATAATTTAAAAAACATTTCTGTCAAATGAAGTTAAGAAAAGTGCATTAACCACACTATAAAAAATTAATTTGGTGAAACTTATTTTTATTAAACTTTGGCTTTTGGTTATTCATTGTTTCCCATTCTGCTTAGAAGTGATCTACATAATTAGCTAATCTAGAATTTTTTCACGAGTGTATACTTTTTCTTGAGTGAATCCATTTCTCCATTTTGAGAATTAGAATATTTGTCTTAAATATTCTGATGCCTCTTCCATTTTGCATTTGCCAAAATGTTGCAAAGAGGAAACCAGATAATTCAGTATCTACAGAAGGCTATATATATATGGATTTTTGTATAAGGAATACAATGATAGTTTAAGAAATAAGCACTATTGCTGGAGAGGATGTGGAGAAAAGGAAACTCTCGCACACTGCTGGTGGGAGTGCAAACTGGTACAACCACTGTGGAAGGCAGTGTGGAGGGTCCTCAGAGAATTGGGAATGGAGTTACCATTTGACCCAGCAATCTCCATTCTGGGGATCTACCCCTCCCCCTCAAAATTTAAAAACCTTAGTCCACGAAGACTTATGTACCCCACTGCTCATCGCAATGCTGGTCAAGGTGGCCAAAACATGGAAACAACCAAAGTGCCCTGCGACAGATGACTGGATAAAGAAGCTGTGGTACATATACACAATGGAATATTACTCAGCTGTAAGAAAAAATGAAATATTGCCATTTGCGACAAAATCGATGGACCTGGAGATCATCATGCTTAGTGAAATAAGCCAGACAAAAAAAACAAAGAACTGTATGACTTCACTCATATGCGGAATATAAAACTGTAAGCAACAAAGAGAAAAGAAATGTATAAACAAACAAAAAAACCCATGGACACAATCAATAGTTTAATGTTTATTTGGGGATGAGTGGGTTAGGGAGGGGAGAAAGGGGAGGGGGTGGGAGAGGAGGGGGGGAAGCTAAATATAAGGTGATGGAAAGAGAAGTCACATTAAGTGGTGAACTCATTATACAACAAGTTGACAATGCACTGTAGAATTGTATGCCTGAAACCTATGTAATCCTTGCTAACAGATGTCACCCCAATAAGTCTAACAATAAAAATGAATTTTAAAAAAAATTCAGAAAAAAAGACTAAAAAAAAAAGAAATAAGCACTATTTAAAACTGACTAATATATTTGATTTATTACCTAGATAATCCTAACAAAGTAAAGCTACTTAAGTTACCATGCATTGGAAAGCAGTTTTTAAAATGACCATCCATGTTAATAGACAGTCCTTATTCTTTTTTTATTTTGTTTCGTTTTGTTTTTTCCTAGCTGCTAATAATTTTTTTCCCTAAGCAAATGCTTGGTGTCTTTGCAAAATATAGGTTTTTAGTTTGAAAGTTCAGGATGGATTTCACTAGTTAGTTGCTATTTTGACTACATTGATGGCAAGATTTATAGATGAAAAAAATGTAAGTGCAAAATATGTTTTGAGTTGGTGTTGAGCATAGGTTTGTTGTTTGTTCCTAAGTTCTTCAAGGCACAGATGTGGCAATTTGGCATGAGCACAAAGAGAAAAAATTATAATATCCCAATTCCCAAGCTATCTTATGACTTCAAAATGAAGCAGCAAATGGTGAGGATTCTTTTCACAATTACAAGAAGTTTTATTTCATCATACTGGACTAGTTGTTCTTAAAGGAAGAATTAACTTGCGCCAACAGTAATCCTCACTCCTCATCGCTCAGAGGAAATCACAGGGTCATGAAGCTCTGAGTTGTCACTTTTCTGTATCTTAAACTTGAGAAGAGGAACACAACAGCAAAGAATATTTCTACTCTCAGTCTCTCTGAGTGGGTTCACATTGTACACAGACTAGTACAAAAATAAGTTATAAAACTAATTTTTATAGATAAATGTATTATCTCATGATCCAAACTCACTGCAAGAGGAAAGTACTACAAACTCCTTACAACCAGCACTTCCTATGATGTTTCACTTAATCTTCACAAAAACCCAATGAGAACATACAACTACTATCCTATCACATAGGTAAAGAAGTTGAAGCTTAGGAAGGCTAAGTATCTCAACATAAACCTATAGTAAGTGATGGGTCCCTAATGCCAAAGCCCAATAGCTTAACCTCTGTATTATGTTGCTTTTTTTAAAGACTTGATCAAGTCACCAGAGATGACTGGGACCATCATAATGCATCATGATGTATGTGAGGGAGGATCTAGGAGAGGCCATTACGTGTCTTCATTAAGGCAGAATGGCAGAGTTTCTCTTGATGTTTTACAAGCTCTGGTGGGACTGAAGCCCACTCTCCACCTCCCAGCAGGAGACATTGTTATTGGAAAGTCTTGCCCACCTCTGGATGCTAAGATATAAGAGGTGTCATTGACAAAACTTGCCCTAAAATTGAGTTTGATGTTGAAAGTCTGTCATTAAGGACTCAGCTAGCTGGCCATTGCCGTCATTGGGTTTAGATTTACTCCACACTCAGGAGTTACATTTTTGTTTCAAGGAAAGTCCTGTCTGCATTCTGAAGAGAACTCATTCTGAGTTCACAGACTGCACCTGCAAATACAAAATCCAGTTACTATTGGTCCTAATATTTTTTTAGTCTATTTTCCTGTAAGAATCTATCAGCAACACACCTAACATGTGCCAAATGTATATGTGCATAGCTCCTCCAGCTGCAGCTGATTCCTACTCTACCTCAGTTTACCTCACATTTGGCTCACGTCACCGACAGAAAAACCAATCCCAACTTTAATGTGGAACACTGTCAGACACAACCTTGTGATTTGTAGATGAGCTCATATGTTGCTCCCTAGCCCAAATCAGCACTTTCTCCATACGTCTCCTATAAGCCAGACTTTGATTTGGCTTTGGCTGTGAAGAATAATTAAGGTTTGGGAAAGGTAAGATGGCCTTGCCAGCTCAGTTACTCTTGAGAGCAAAGATTCCCCAAGCTGTTACCACAGCCCAGAGGGGCAAGAGGTGTCAATTCAACCACACCCAGGCGACAGCAGTTGCCTGGCCAGTGGCCTTCACTCACTTTTGACCACTAGCCACAGTAAGAAATACCATGCAATACTGTGGCAAGCCAGTGCACATATGACTATTCCCACATGTATGTGGGTATGTACACAAACATGCACATACACACTCACACACACACACAAACTGCATTTGCATTTGCTATTCTGTTCCATTCACTAAAAGATGTTGGCTACTGTGGCTGGTATAACAAATTGCCAAAAAATTTAGTGGCTCAAAACCACGTAACTTTCTATCTTACAAATCTGAAGGTCAAGGTATCAGCAAGGCTGGTTCTCTCTGGAAGCTCTGAGGGGAGAATTCATTTCCTTGCTTTTTTCCAGCTTGTAGAGGTGGCTGGCAAGTTTTGGCTCAAGACCCTTTCCTCACATAACTCTAACAACTTCTTGTTTTCCTGTCACATCTCCTACTTCTCCTTTAATTCTCTTGCCTCCTTCAGAGGACCCTTGTGAATCCATGGGACCCACCCAGATGACCCAGAATAATCACTCTGAAGATCCTTAATCACATCTATAAAGTCCCTTCTACCATGTTTTGGAGGTTGAGTCATGTTTGGGGAGCCATTATTCAACCTACCATAGCCATGAACACTAAATGGATTTTTCAGTTCACTTATGAGGTGCACACTGAAGTGTGTAAATCACTGGTAAAGCTTACGCCAGCAGGCAGCTGGGATAGAGAGGACCCATGAGCATGCCACCTGCCTGCAAGAACAAAGAGGTCAGGTCACGTGGCAAGATTCCAGGCACAGTATTATGCATTATACATAGATCATTGCTCACTTCGAGTTAGGCACATTGTCCCACTTAAAAGACGTAAAAACAAGTTCAGAAAGGCTAGAAAACTGCCACGAGACCACACAACTAGTATTTGGAGGCCATAATGAAACTCAGTCTCTCTGCTCATAATGCCCATGTCCTTTCCGCCATGCCTTGTGGTGGCATCTTTCATGTTCTCCTTACACCTTTCCTACTTAAAGCCAGTCTTACAGTCTTCACTCCATCCTACCATATCATCATCTAGAGAAGTGGCCTTCCTCACCAGAACTAATTTCCTAGGAATTCTTGAGGTCTGAAGCTACTATCTTATTCCATCAATTTCTCCAGTATGAAAATACTAATTCTCTCTCTCCTTGACCCCAACAAAATTGTAGTGTGTGCATTTTTACATAAGACAGAGTCAGCTAGTTTTTAATTCAGTCTTAACAACCCCAAAAAAACTTGGCAAAGCTGAAATTTAAGGCAAGAATAAGGCTAAGTTGAGCAAGAATTTAATACAGAAGGTTATGGGATTTTATTTCAAGATTTATTTCTAAGTTTTCAAATGGACTTGTAAAGGAATGCTCTTACAACCCTTTTGAAAACTTTCTAAAGAATACTGACCATTGAACAAAGTCAAGGCTAAGAGATTGTGAGTAATATGGCAGATGGTGCTTTGGGCTACATGCCAGGTCACCCTGTGGGCCATGCGGCTTCAGTGCTGAAGTAGAAGTCAGGAACCCTGTGTTCTATCCCCAGTCTGCCACTAACCAGCTGTGTGACCTTGGAATTAGAGTTTTAAACTCTCTGGCCCTCAGAGAGGTGATATAGTGCAGAAGTTAAACCTATACTTTCTGCAGTCAGGCTAAATTTTGAGTTCCCAAACTCAAAATGACCCTTTTCAAATGTACTAATTAGAAAATAAATAGATTCCCACTTCAAAAGTTTCTCCTGTTGTTTTCATTTGGCTCCCTGATAGAAAGAGAAAGGTAAAGTAGAATGTATGCCAATGACAGTCACAAAGCCCTCTCTGGAGACTACTGCCATAGCATTGCCCCTCAACGCCAGCACCCTGCCAGATCACCATTCATCAGATTCCTTATAAATCAGCACACCCCTAGGGAAGTCAATCTCTATCTCACTCTCACAAGTGAAGGGTTAATCTCACAAAGCTATATTATGAGATTAAAATTGTCAGTTTTAAAGATATTTGGATTCAAACTGAAAAAAGTATATATTTAATGTGTCAAAAAAACAAAGATGTGCCCTAAGAGAGCATGCAAAAGCCTGAGAAGCCAGCAGCATGGAACATATCAATTATGTAAATAAGGTTGGGCACATAGTAGGTGCTCAACAAATTCTGGTTTAATGAATGAGCTTGCAATATGATAAATCAGCCAAAAAAATCAGTGGTTTTTCCACTGGAAAAACTCATACAAAGTAGGAGGAGAGCAGTTAGGGAGCCCTGGTATGATTTCACTGGGATAAGTGCATGGTCTCTTGGGCAGTTTTTGAAAAGAAGTTAAAAATAATGAAGAAATTAGAAACAGCTCTGCCAGCTTCCACCCACCCCAGTCATTTTCTCTTGACAGGCAGGGACAAGAGTGGGAAGGAGAGAAAGACAGACTATAACCGTTAAAGGATCACCCTAGAGTGCTTGGCTGAAGGTTTTTAGGTTCTTAAAATAAATGGAGTGGAAAAGCATTCAACCTCCTCTCCATCCTGCTTCCCAGCTTCTCTTGCCTGTACCTCCAGCACAGTGCATAAATAACCTGTGGCAAAAAAAAAAAAAGAGAGAGAGAGAAACTAAGTTAAGCTAATGGACAACCCAGAGGGGTTAGCCAATAAGAAAAGGGGGTCTTGCTTTTAAGTCTTGTTTAAGAATCAAAGAAATTTGAGAGTGGAAAGGGTGGAAAAAAGTAAGAAAGAAGAGAGATGCTATTTCATCTTAGAAACAAAACTCATAGAAATGGGATAAAGAGGGGAAAACTGAGTGATAGCTTGGAAATTTACTAGCCATGAGCAGTCTATTTCCCCTGGAGGCAACCCATCGTTTCAGAGCAGATTGGCCCATGCTCGAGATGCTGTTTCTTAGGAAACTGGTTCTTCCCTCAGCTCGTTTCCGTGACAATGGGCATTTCTAGTTGAGTGCGAGAAGACATGAAGGGCATCTTTTATTTTCCTAAGAGGAAATTGAACCTATGCATTGTAAGACTTCAGCATGTGCCTGTGTAGGAAAAATATGAGCCAAATGCTTTTGAAAAGAAACAGAAGTATGCTGCCCTGTGACAGAGAAGTGTCCAAGAACAAAGACAGAGGTATTTCGGCATGCCATTCCTACCCTACGGATTTTTTGTTGTGATACATTTTATGACCAACTTTAAAGACATTGACCTGTTGATCTTGTTCTGGTTTTCATTCACTACATCCTTCTTAACATAAGGAAAAAGTCCCGTAGGATACACAGGATTTTCATTTCTAAAAAGAAAACCTACACAGAACCCCAGTACCCTAACAGTCTCTCTCCTGCTACATAGAGCTTTCAATATATATGTAAAGAATGGAAAATGTCATCATGCAGTGAAGTTTCGAGTATGGCAATGGTCCCACCCATGTGTTGCCCCATGGGTGGGATTAGAGATCTAATCCACAAAGACACCTCGAGTCACCTTACTAGATGCCTCCACTCGGCAGGAGGCTGAGTTACGCTAAGAAGTCACTCTTCCAGTGAACGAAATTTCTAATTAACACTGAAAATGCATGGTAGCTAAGTTTCTGGTGAAGACAGGCCATCTCCTCATTCTTCTTAGCTGGAGCTAGATGAAACTATGAGAGGGGGGACAGGATAATTGCCCATGGTGGGGCATGGTGTTTTCTCCTGCACAAACATATAATTAGGCTGTCTTAACCTCCCGGTTCAGCAATAAACACCACTTCACAGACTAATTTACAGGCAAGAGTCACAGAAGGCTATGGAATAAACTCTCAGTGCCACAGACCCTGGAGTTTAGTTAAAAGAGAGCAGCTTCGCTATTTCAAGTCAGCAAAAATCCTTTTGCACTTACCACAAACTAAAATGAGATTGAAATAAGGGCTATGCATTCAAAACATTGAACACACCAGCTAATAAAAAATACATTTGTGACTGGTCGTAAAAATAGAGAATGTAATTGGCTATACCCTAGAAATATCTTTTACTTACAATATTTGGGAAAGACAGAGGTCTCCATAATATTGACTTTGCTAACACGTCTACATTTTTCTGTCCGCCATAATTACGTGTCAGTCAGCAACACCTTACTTCTAAAACTGCCAACAGGCCTTGACTCAGGCAGTGGGAGGTGTGCTGGCTGCGGCCGGCACCAGATGATATTTGCCTGGCAAATACTGTTGGCGTTGGGCAGCTAGGGCGGGGGGTGGGGGTGGGGTGCTCCTATAAAGAGGCAGCTCCTTCATGGCCGCATCATCTTTCCCATTCGGACCCCCAAGACCAGGGCAGGGGGTAGATTTTCTGAACAGATGTGGGAATTGTTCTTCAGTCGCCTGCTTTGTTCAAAAGCCTTCTTTAAGCATGAAACATAGCACAGATCAAGTAGGGGAGGTCACAGAAACAAATACACTCGTCTGTGGGAACTGTGTTTCCCTCTGCCCAGAGCAGGCCATCTAGAGACAGATAGGCTGTGATATGACACTGGTTAGACATCAGAAACAATCAGAGAAGGGCTATGGGCTGTGAAAGTCTGAAAGACCCATAGGCAGAAGACGGAAGAAAGAGGTCTAGAGACACATCAGTGGAATGAAAGATGAGACAATTGGATGATTTTATCTGATGATTTTAGCCACAGTCAAATCTGAATTATTTGTAGATTACTTTCCTCTGAGTTCCCACTCAAAGTATGAAGAATTAAAATGGGTAGTTGAAGGTGATCACTTTGTAAGTTATATAAATGTCTCATCACTATATTATACACCTAAAACTAATATAATATTGTGTATCACTATAATTTAAAAAATAAATTTTTTTAAATTAGAAAATAAAATAAAATAGGTAGTTGGATCACATTTTCATTTACCCCAAAGTCCTCTTTTTCCTTCCAGTCCCCATTTCAGCTGTGATTTTCAAGGACAAGGATTGTGCTTTTACTACTGTTAGTTCTTAGAATCTAAAAGTACCCATTATAGGCACTCACTCCTTGTTGAATAAGTGAGTGAGTGAATAAATAAACTACCTATTGAAAGACAGAAATAAACAGGCTACCCTAACACTTTCAAAATGTATGGTAATAATAAAATCCCATTTTAATATTTCTACTAATGAAAAAAAAAAGATTAGCAAATTAATTCCAGTGAGAATAATTCATATAAAAGATTTCTCATTTTTCCAAAGCATGTTTTATATAAAGAATATCATTTAAAATAGTATTGATGATAAGAAACAAATAAGAAAAGCTACTTATACTTCAAAAATAGTGACTGTACATGATGAACATATAATACAACACAAAAATGATGTAGAGTTGTAGACCTGGAATCTACATAATTTTTGCTAACAATGTCACCCCAAAAAAGTTAACAATAAAAAAAATCTAAACCTCAACAAAAAATAGTGACTTGTCCCTCAAGTAACATTTTTCTGAACTAAACAAGACAACTTTAAATGGCAGCTAACAATCCTGATTTTGAGGGTTGAGATTATTGGTACTAAGACTACTGTGCAGGGTAAGGACATTTTTTTTCAGTGAGTATTTATTTTAAATTTTCAATATTAGCAGCAACTCAACATTATTTTAAAAATCCAACCATATCAAGTTTAAATTTTCTCAAATTGCCCCTACTCATATTAAAAAAGAGAGAGTGAAATCCTTTTCAAAATTTTAGTACTAATTCTATAAAGTCCTGATGATACACGTGAGTATAAAAATTATAGCAATCCTTGAGAGAAGCGTAGCTGTAGTTAATTTTATAATTGTTAAGTCATACTCATTATGCAGGCAATTCTGCTTAAGTGCATTTAATTTCCTTAATATGCTTAAGGGGACTCTTTAAGAATTAGGCTTCCTCATTTTTTAAATGAATTTCTAATGACTGAGCAGTAGCAGGGGCTGTGGTACTGAAATCAAAAGATTTTAATAAAATATATGATTCAACAATAACCAGTTTGTGTTTTCA
Source organism: Lyroderma lyra (assembly GCA_004026885.1). Classification (NCBI taxonomy): domain Eukaryota; kingdom Metazoa; phylum Chordata; class Mammalia; order Chiroptera; family Megadermatidae; genus Lyroderma; species Lyroderma lyra. The sequence goes on from PVJL010009453.1 coordinate 47,260, forward strand.
AAGTTATTACAGCTCTCCACTTTGACTACTGGTAGTAACGCAGACAACGAGGTTTATCTGAGGATTAGTTGTTGCCAGTGAAAAATTTTTTCAATGGCTTAAATAAGTTCCATTGTCAAAAGATGCCTTTTATATACATCTTATAAATTTATATTTTAGATAGCCCAAAAGACTATAATTTATGGTCAGGATTTCCAATAATTTTTCATAAAAAGTTTTGACCTTAAGAAGACAATACTGCATATGTGTTCTTGAAATTTCTAGAAAAAAAACAAATGGTCATTGAAATACATCCAAATACTTGAAAACATTAAAAAACAAGAAAAAGTCATGTCAGTTCAATGATCATTTGAACATGGATATCCAGAATCAAACCACAAATAAGCGATCCATGAGTGCCCTGGTGGTATCACATACCCTGTTCACTTTTGCATGTGCACGTTCACACGCGTGCACATGAACAATTTTAGCAACAGCCTCTTCATAAGAAAGAAGTTAGTAAGGCACTTTAGGAACTTGTCAGGAGTCATTCACACAAACCCCCCTCGGTTGAAACATGGCAATCATTTTAAAGTGCACATAAGCACAGCCCGTAACTGTAGCTATGAGGAAATGCTTACAAGCATAACCCACTGGCTTTCACAGATACCTTTAATGTAAGGCTGCAGCTAGAACAGAGGTGAGGACTGAAACAAATAATGCCAAGGTAGGAGTGAACAGTTATCTCAAAACACAAGGATACTTTCTATTGTGTAAGAAAAGGGGAGAATTAATCAAGGTAAGGAGCAACTTAGTAGCTTAATTATGAGCCTTTTAATGTCATTTCATAATCAGTTAATAAATACCTTAACAATAAAATTGAATTTAAGCTTTTAATAGGCCATGTTGGCTTGAACCTAAACAAAGGAATTAGCAGCTCCAGGCATTGTGCAATAACTGCTCACTGTTTGGTGCCAGGAGAAACAAAGCATTTCAAGTGCATTTTTTTGTGCCTCACCATAATAAACGCTTGTAATATTCCCCAATTTCTGGAGTGTAAGACGCAGATCTTATTTATCACAGTATGAGACACACCTGGCACGCGGATCAGGAAACAACTGTTTTACTTCATTTCTGTCATCACCTTCCAACAGATTTCTTTCACATTCCAATTTGGATGGGAGGACTTGACTTTCTCTCCATAAGTTCTCCATTAACAGTTTCACAGCAGAAGGCGCCATTGGTCCGTTTCCTCTTGCAGCAATTAATTACACCGGGCGGCGTGTTTTGACTCCGACTGCAGCAAACGCGTGAAGTCACTGGCATGTACTGGTATCTGCAAGCAATGTCTTTATCGTCAGCACAGCGTCCTCTGGCCAAGCAGGGAATTGTCAGAATTCCTCAGACAGGGAATGACGAACACAGTGTCAAGTCAGCAGCACAAATTACCAACTTCAACTCCCTTCAGTCACTGTTATTAATACGTGTTTTATTGCGGGAGGCCTTTTTTGAAGGTTATGTCACTTTACGCGCTCGGGAGATGAAAGGCACTTTTGCTTTCTCTGTGAGCAGCGGCAGGCAGACCGGGACTGGGAGGCCTGATCTCTGTGAGCCCCGCCAACAACTATGCACTAATAAACCTTGAAAAGCTTGAATTACACTATAACCCACAAAAATTTTCAAATTAAAAAGGCATATTTAGAGGCCCCCGTGGATACTGATTTTATTTAGTTTAATTCCCTCTTGTGGCCAATTAGATAGACACCCCTGCACACAGGCACAGACTCCAGGGGAAAATCGGGGGGAAAAGTTTAACTTCGGTTTTGAAAAAACGTGGCAGTATCTCATTCCCCCATAGACAGAAATGATTTTCCCGGCTGTTGTTCTGTAGCGAACAGGACTGGTAGAAATCAGTGGAAGCGTATGCACGATGGATTTTTATTTGGATTCGTTTTTTAAGGCTGTACAATACTCCAGCATCTTCCCGATGCTGCCATCGCAAATTGCCAAGTTGAAGAATGAAAGTAAAAGTTCCACCTCCACGACAGAGCGTTTCCCTTCAGCTCTTTTTTATCTTCTAATCAAAAAGGACTCTTCCCCTTCGAAGAAGGGTTTGAGGGTATGGCTAATGGTAGGTTTATTTGTATTTGTTTTTCAATTAAGTGGCTTGCACAACGTGAATGCATTTTTATCACCTATGCATGGAGCTCATTACCCAGATGGAACTCAGATCCACGCGAGCGATACATTTGCTACAAAAATTGTTCATAGTGTCTCTCATGGCTTACTGCTGCTGCTCTTTCCATCAGAATTGCAAAATGTGCCTCCTTCTCATCTGGTGGCAGGCTCCATATGTACCATATGAAAAAGGAGTTAATAAAATGCACATTGGAAATATAAAACAAGGTCAGGGGCGACAGTTTGGCTGAAGGCCTTCCTTTAAGTGTGGAAAACAAAAGAACAAGATTGTTTTAGCAGTTGCAGCTGTCGGGAGAGGCAGCTTCGAGCCGGGAGTGGCAGCTGAAGTCCTTGCTACCTGTTTCGTGTGTCCCATCAGAACCACTGATCTCTCCATAATACAAATACTCTGCACAGTACGTGCCTCAAGCCTTGGGACGTGTTAGTAGGGACAAAGGAGAGAAGAATCCCCGTCTTGCTTCCGAAAGGAGCTCTGGGGGTTGGAGGGATGAAGCGGGGGGAAGTGGAGGGTCAGGTTGAGGGTGGGAGGGCCAGCAGGAGGCTGAAGGCTCTAGAACCCCCACAGCTCTGTGTCCTCCTCAGAGCCAGCAGAGATGAATGCTGTTACTGTGCACCCTGTGAAAGCCACCTGGATTGGACACAAGTCAGTGGTAGGTTTTTAAAAACAAGTACTTAAGATTCTGTGGTTGAGACCATCTGATGCCAACCAAACCAGAGGAAAGAAAACAACATTGTCAGTCAAGCAGTTACTTGTTCCACAAGACCTCAAAAACACCACTTGCCGGATTTGTTTTCTTAATGAATTGACTGGTTACTTTGGCATCACTTAAGAGCCACAAGGAAAACAGGGAAACTCAATCAGAAGAACTTTATCACTTTAAACTGAAGATAAAAGAGAAAACACGTAATAATTATGTCACGGGACAATGATATTAGCCAACAAGACCCATTAATAACTTTGCTTATCAGAGAAGCTGTGACCCAGCAAAACAGAAGACTTTATAGTCTTGATAAAGAATGAGAAGACTAGGTTATCCAAACAGGACAAGCTGGGCTCCCAAAGAGGGGTGGGTACTCTGGTAGGAACAGGGGTGCAGTCAGAACCCTAAAAACATGTATGGGCAGCACAGAGACACCATTCTCCCACAGACATTAATTCTATTCCCAGTCAAGTAATCTTCCCCCTTTAGTCTTGGTTTCCACATTTGTAAGAAAGGAACGCTAATCTCACATTCCAAGATCCAATAACACAACGTGTGCAAAGCAACATGGCATAGTGTGTGGCACACAGTAGGTGCTCAACCAAGGATTGCTCAGGCACTTTCTCTTCCCTTCCCTGCCTTCGGCCATCCCTGGAAACACCCTAGCCTAAGTAAACCACCACTCAGCACAGTGTATTCAAGATTAGGTGGTTGTTATCTTAGGAAAATCTTAGCTTCTAATAGGATTTACGCTAGAAGTCATGGAAGGAGCTAGCTGATGGGTCCAGAAATTCCACACGTGTGAGACTTATGAGAACAGTGAAAAGAGCTCTACCCTACCTTCTAACTCCTGTATCAACCTTCATAATTCAAAGATACCTTGTTTGAGAAAAAAAAAATCCATACCAAAAACATGTTCTCTAGCCACTCACTACTCAAAATGTGTACTCAGGCGGCGGTGGCATCACCCAGGAGCTTGGTAAAAACGCTGACACCCACCCCTCTACACCCACCTACTGAGTCAGGGCCGAAAAGAGTCCTGGGTCACCGCTATGCACATTTAAGTTGGGGGATTTGTAAAAAATACTAATCCCAGGACCAAATCCTAGGCCAATTATACCAAAATCTCTGGGGTTGAAACCCAGGCATCAGTACTTTTTAAACTTCTCCAGATGATTCTAACATGCAGCCAAGTTTCAGAACCACGGCTCAAGTCCCATTAGCAAAAATAAACCTTAAAAAATAGGAAAATATTTAAACAAGAAATGGAGGGTAGAAAGGACTACCTTTGAAGTAGGTCCACTGAAAAAAGTTTACAAATTTATGTGTAAAGACATCAACATTCCTAAAATCCTAGTGATAGAAGGAGACCTGGTAAACATCTTCATATTTAAACCTTGGCCCTTATACACCTCTTGTGTAACGAGGTACCCGGGTGGGCAGAACATTTATTGACATAAGTCACCGTGTTTATTGATGCTGCCCATTTTCCACTGATTTTAGAACTCTGTAGGGGAGGTGCTGAGACTTTGAAAGGCTATTTTTTTAATAATCAAATTGTTTTACTTAAAGGTTTATGTAACATGCTATACTATTAAACAGTAAATAAAAACCACTGATAAATCCGGGTCCCCTACAGGTAGTTTGGCACATCCTTAATTATCTGGTTTATGAGCAAATTGCCACCTCAGCTTTGGTTTTCAGCTTGTTAGATGCATGTGTGTGCACACACTTCTTGGCAACTTCTCAGCAGATTCAGCCTTTAAACGCCAAAATACGTTGCATGGGGAGCGAGGAGAGGGGGGAGTGGTAAGTGAGAGGGTTGGAGGTTTGCTTTTTTGTTTTTGTTTGCAGAAAAGGCTTAATCTGATGATTTTTTATAATTAGTGCTTATAAAAAATGACAGCTAACTGCATACATCCATGTATTATACTGAAGTTTTTTATGAAAGCTGAAATGCCTCTCTCACAACACCCCCATCTACATTCTACTTTCCCTGCTAGCAAGAATAGCTGGGAGGCTATTTAATTGCCTTCCAGGAATTAAAGCTTCCAAAGCAGAAATTCCTTCTCTATGCCTATGCCATTCAAACTTAAGCTAAATATAACATTCATCGGTGGCATTAGATGACTTTTGTTCCTATCTTTATTGTTTTACAAATGTCTGACTCAGTGAGTCTCCCAAGTGTTTACAATCACCTTTAACCCCAAACTCCATGAAATCTATGTTGTTCTTCTGGGACTCTGAGCTCCCAGCATGCTATGGGCTGCACAGGAGGAGCTCACCATAGTGGTTGCACCACGTCTCATGGGAGGGTCCCCCTTCCATTTCACTAAAGAAGTCAGGAACGAGGAGTTTGAGACAAGAGGAGGAAAAACAGTGGCTATAAAGCCTCTTTTGGAATCAGTCCTTGTTAGGAAATGTCAAGCATTAGCTTGCTGAGTGTGAGAGATCTAATCTTTTCTCAGTCAAGCTTCAAGTCCTAGAAACTTTTACTGCCCAGCCACCAGAAGACACACAGTAGGAGCACTTATGGACACCCTCTTCCTCAGGCCATAGGTTCAGGCTGTTTTTTTCAACAAGGCATACCAAGTATGTATTACAAACCATTGCAAAGCCCTGCATCCGGTATTGATTAGACAATGTCTGGAACTGGCAAACATTATTAATATATAGAATGCTATAGAGATGGATTGCTCTACTTTCATTTTTCTTCTTCCTGCCAGCCCCCTATAGGAGAAAGCCCTGCAGCTGTTCTGAATCCCATTGCCAGAGGCAGATTATAGCTTGTTTTGATGTTTCACCAGCAAATTCTGTGCCTCATACAGGCACAAGCCAATAAGAACATCCCAAGTTCCAACTAGGGGCCGAGACACAATCACCCTGTCAGTACTGTTAGTAAGTCGGGATCATAAAAGATAATAAACTCTCTCCCATCTTTTATGAAGGCACACCAAGATCAAACACTTTCCATACCAGAGCGCAAAGCTCCCAGGACCAGTTCTCCCTGACAGATGTTCATCTGCTATCTTGGTATTGACGTGTTACTTAATTTATTGATCCACAGAGGAAAGGAAATACAAAGACTCTAGAAATCTGGTATTGTACAAACTGCTTTCCAGGGCTGTGAGCGCTAGAAATAAAGTGGAGACTTGATGTCATGGTTTAGGAGCTGTTTGAATATTACCTTTTTATTGCTTTATTTTTCAATGTTTAAACAAAAAAAAAAAAAGGTAAAAAACAAAGGAGTTATTTTTAAAAAAACTTTTTTATTGTTTTCTCTTTCAAGGAACAATACACTTAGCAGTGACCAACATGCTTTTTCACTCCTTATTAGCTTTCTGATGCTCACCTGGTGACCGCAGTCCTGTGTACACAAAAGCCTGGCTCACCCTGGACTTCATAGCATGATGAGGAATGGGAGGAATGGGGTACAATAAAAGTTCACAGTGCAATGCTATGTAATCCAGTCTCTCCTGCTCTAATCCATTCTGCACTTGACCTCTGGAGTACTCACTCTAAAAAGGAGCTTTGATTGCACGTCTCCAGTTTGACAGAATCTTGGCGCATGCCCCTGCCTGCCATACAGAAGACACACCAAATAGTGTGCAGGGCCCTCCTCCTTGGGGTCCCACCCAGCTTCACCCATCTTATCCTCAGCCATTCTCTTTCACATGCATATACCCCAGCCCAACCCAATTAATGATTAATTACTTGTTCCTCTTTCCTAACTCTGACTGCTCATGAAGTCCTTTCCCATCTCTACAATTGAAAATTCTGGAAGGATCAGGTAAAATCAATCTTTCCCTCCTCTGATTACTTGGAGCCCTTTATCTGTTTTGCCCCAGAGGCTGCTTATGTGTATGGTTCTCTCTCTGAACTGGAAGAAATTTGAGTAAAGAACCATGTATTTTGCATCTTTTTGCTTCACTCATTTCTTTTCTTTATGTAACATGGGATTGACAACTACTGTTCAGTGAATGAATTAATTAAATACCTTGCTCATTTTGGAATCCCCTGCCCCAAAATCTTCCATGACTTTCCATGGTCTAAGAATAAAATTCAAATCCCTTGGAATTCAGTACAGATTGGGCCCCTACACATCTTCAGATTTTGTCCTGAACCACCTAAACAACAATCTCCTGGCAAACTAGTCCACTTAATATCCCCACCGCATTCTACCCCTAGCCTGAACTGCCCTCCCCATTCCCCTTCCCACACAAACCCAAACATCTTTCTTTCCTCCCCATGCAGCTTTCACCAGTGATCCCAGCCTTGGAGACCGCTGAGGGCATACAACAGCCCGTATATAACTCACACATGTGTCAACTAATCCTTGCGAAGCTTCATTGCTGTCATGAGCCAATACGTGAAATTTGCATTTCTTGAATTTTGAAGGCATGAATTATATTCTCTTTATCTTTAAACTTTCTAAAACACTACCATCATATCATGCCTTATTCATGATCATCAAATATTTTATCATTTATTTTTAAATACATTAAAGTAAAGTGGTTGAATTATAGATTAAATGAAACCAAAGGTTATTCCACCCAATGATTTCAAACCAAATGATTTGCCAGTAATGAATAATGAGTACTTTTCTTTCATCATCCTTATAGGGGAGTGTTTTGCAAGATTTAACCATGACTCATTGTAAGAAATCATAGGCTTTTAATTCAGTATGTTCCCATACTTGTATAATGCAATATAATACTTTTAATTTCAATTCATATACACAATGGAATATTACTCAGTCGTAAGAAAAGATGGAATCCTGCCATTTGTGACAACATGGATGGATCTTGAGATTATCTTGCTAGGTGAGATAAATCAGACACAAAAATACAAAACTGAAAGCAACAAAGGAACAACACAAATATACAAAGAAACAGAAACTTATGAACACAGACAAAAATTTAGTGGTTCCCAGAGGGTAAGAGGGGACAGGTGATGGAGGAAGTAGGGGTCAAATGTATGGTGATGGAAGGAGACTTGACTGCAACACATAGGTGATGTGGTATAGAATTGTACACTTGAAACCTATATAATCTTGCTAACCAGTCTCACCCCAACAAACTAAATAACTAAATTTTTAAAAAATTAAAAATAAAAATACTAATCATGGCCCACTAATGATTTTATGACCTACAAATGGGACAATCACCTAATGAGCCAGTGTTGTAAAACATTAATCTAGAGGTTCCCAGACATTTCTAGCTACTGAAGAGTGTCCAGAATCTTATAAAAATAGAGAAGCCTGGATTCCTTTTCCTGTACTAAATTAATGATCAAATTCCAATAAAACAATAGCAAGGCAATTTAGTAGGCTGCACGGTGATATAAACAAGGAAATTCCAAGCTGAAGTGAAATAGCCATAGATGGCCCAGTTGATAAGGAAATCTAAAGCCACACCACATAGCTAAAAAGCCTTCCTTGCCATTGTCTTTAGCTGATTGATTAGGCAGTGAAAGCTTCCTGCTAGAGTGATAGGTCAATCAATTTTTCTCTATTTTATTTGTATCACACCAAAGCTCTTATCACTATCAGTTGTTTGCAAATATACATCACTCACTTGTCACTTGCAAATAATTGGGGTTTTTTGTTTTGTTTTGTTTTTTTATTTAGGTCTATTTTTTAATTTTCATTTTGATTTCTTTTTTGACCAGTGAGTATGTAGAACTTTTAAAAATTTTTCAAAAGTGTAACATTTTATTTTTCTTTTCACTGTTATTATTGCTACTTATTTCTAATTTTATATCATTTCTTCATTTATATTTTTAATAATTATGGATCTTATAATATCTGTAAAGGTATAGTGAGGAGATAGACACCATTGCTTATTTGAATAAGAAGAATTCGAAATAAATAATTATTTAGGTAGCAAAAAATGATTAATTACCAAAAGAATAAAAGAAGACTTTGGTCCCTTCAACAACGAAATATTATTGCTTCTCCTAAATGTCATTTTTCTTTTTTTAAAAAATTCAGTTTTATTGATAAACTTATTGGGGTGACATCTGTTAGCAAGGATTACATAGGTTTCAGGCATACAATTCTACAGTGCATTGTCAACTTGTTGTATAGTTAGTTCACCACCTAATGTGACTTCTCTTTCCATCACCTTGTATTTAGCTTCCCCCCCTCCTCTCCCACCCCCTCCCCTTTCTCCCCTCCCTAACCCACTCGTCCCCAAATAAACATTAAACTATTGATTGTGTCCATGGGTTATTTGTTTGTTCATTTCTTTTCTCTTTGTTGCTTTCAGTTTTATATTCCACATATGAGTGAAATCATACAGTTCTTTGTTTTTTCTGTCTGGCTTATTTCACTAAGCATGATAATCTCCAGGTCCATCCATTTTGTTGCAAATGGCAATATTTCATCTTTTCTTACAGTTGAGTAATATTCCATTGTGTATATGTACCACAACTTCTTTATCCAGTCATCTGTTGCAGGGCACTTTGGTGGTTTCCATGTTTTGGCCACTGTGAACAGCGCTGCAATGAACATTGGGGTACATAAGTCTTTGCAGACAAAGGTTTTCAGGTTTTTTGGGTAGATCCCCAGAAGGGGGATTGCTGGGTCAAATGGTAGCTCCATTCCCAATTTTCTGAGGAACCTCCACACTGCCTTCCACAGTGGTTGTACCAGTTTGCACTCCCACCAGCAGTGTGTGAGAGTTCCTTTTTCTCCACATCCTCTCCAGCACTTGTTATTCCTTGTCTTGTTGAGAATAACAATTCTAACAGGTGTGAGGTGGTATCTCATTGTGGTTTTGATTTGCATTTCCCTGATAGCTAATGAGGATGAGCATTTTTTCATATGTCTGCTGGCCATTTGTATTTCTTCGTGGGAGAAGTGTCTGTTTAGTTCTTCTGCCCACTTTTCAATTGGGTTGTTTGTTTTTTTGTTGTTAAGTCTTATTAGTTCTTTATATAT